>WWET01007085.1:0-20766 GCA_011038615.1 Limnodynastes dumerilii | reverse complement strand
ATTTGCAGTCCCTCTAGGAGTTACTTAGAAGATTTACAGCCCATTGCTTTACAGATTATCCCAACAGATGGTCTGAGTCTTTGCTGGGTTCAATCTACTAAGCTGCCAAGATACGCATTACTATGTATATCACCACAGCGAGAATAATTTAGATAGTATTTATGCATCAATGTGCAACATTTTTCTAAATATTGTAGAATACTCTGATGGCACTCAAGATCAAAGTACCCACAACCCAGGTAATCTTTAATATTTTTTTTAATCCACAAATGACAGTTATACACATGAATAAGTAAAACATTTAATTTTAACTTTAGTCTAAAATAGTGGCAAGTTCATTTTGTTTTTCCAATACTGCATGCCAAAGTCTATGCTATACTTTCATGTGCTTTTGTAATGACTTGGAAGTCCAGATGGTGTGTTTGGGATCACAAAACTGTTACTTTATATTTATGCTGGAAATACACTTCAAACCTGCCTTATTGGTATTTAGGAGATGCCATTTAATGGGCTGCTATTCTACAGTATAACTGTATATTATTGGACTAGTAAGAATATATATAAATATAAGTCTGTGTTAGTAAGCATTTTAATATTCCTTATATATACAAATGTTATAGTTTAATAATACCAATAACTTCTTTGCTATAGTCTTATGATATACACAAAATAAAAAACCAGCATGATAAAAACAGATTTATAGACAATTTTGCCTGTACACAGTCAGTTTATAAATATAGTCAGCCAATGTTAGATGTTTATGACTTACAGAATAAAAGATTTCCCTAATATGAAGAATCATGGTTAAAGGAAAAAAAAAGGAAACAGGGAAATAAAAAAGTGTGTGGTTAAATTACAAGAACACATTAGTCTTGTTTTTTGTTAAACAGGACTTCTATCCACCAACTGTAGTGCTGTCACAGGCAAAAAAGAGAGCAGTAGACTAGACACAAGAGGGACATGAGAGTGAAAGATGTCAGCATACATTTGACAATGCAAAAGTAGTTAGTTTTGATTTTTTTTTTTAAAGTAAAGCTGTGAACTTAAACACGCATAACAGCAAAACCACACAAAGTTTAAAAAGTAGGAGTCTTGGGTGCTTATTAGCAACTGTGAGGGGGAACGTTTTGATAGAACCCCACTAACACATATATACTGTATAAAAGAAAAACAGCGCAAAAAAAATAAAAATGAATATATTTATAGGTTATATATAGATAACCTCTACTAAGGATGAATACACTTATAACTGAGCTGCTATAAAGAAAATAAGTTATTAAGTCCACAGTGGTAAAATGGCAAATATAAATGTACCACAGTCCATAAAGAAATGGAAACAGGGAGCTACAAGTGCCAAAGTCACTAGGAGCAAAAGCATGAAAAATCAAATGATCGTTTGCATTCTGTTAGGACAAGCAACATCCCAGTCTGTGTTTCTGGAGTGCGATATAGTTATGTCAGCAGGTAGGACTAGTGATGGTTTCTTACTGTATGCAGAGTCCAAAGCTCTTCTGGAGCTGTAACGTAGCCTGATGATAAAAGCTGTGGAAGCTCCCAAACGTTTTAATAGAATGATCAGCCCTTGTGATGATGATAGAGGCTCAGACCTATCCTAATAAAGTATGCAGCACATGTGGTAATAACAAGAATGGTAGACAGAGGCCACTTGACTTTCCAATACGTTAATAGTGCGATGTGTCTAAAAGTATAGCCATGGATAAAAAAAAACAGTAAAATTACATGCTTATTTTTAAAGGGTCTGAAATAATAAAATGCTTTACATTTAGATCTAGTCTTAACATTAAGTATTTATTAATTTATACATATGCAACACAGTGTGTTTGTTTTTCCTAACAGATTATCCTTCAAAATCTTATCCTTTGCACTGCAATTTTCTATACAGTCTATTATTTAGCCTACATCATCTGTTTCATAATACTGGGGTAAGTACCATGGCATGATGACAAGGCCCAAACAGAACTCATTGGCAGTTTGAAGATAATTGATCATTACACACTTATAGCAAATTGTAAAATAGTAAAAGTTTGAGGCTAAAATTATAGTTCTAATTTGTTGGTCTTTGTATTAATCCTATAAATTTCCAACTTTCCAAGTAGGTATTGACCTATCGACTTGCCATACTGTCTGCACAGTTAGTGTTTTCAAATACTTTGAAGTCGTAAACTCTACTTTAAGAAAGATATGTAAATGTTTTTAATGTGTCATAGAGTTAAAATAGTAGGGCTGTATCAAATGTTTTTGGATTTTATGATTTTTTATTTAACTTTATTTTTATTACTATATAAAAGCTCAACAATGCCATATATAAAGGCATATAACTATAGAACAGGTTCATGATCATATTCAGAATGTAGGGACTGCATCCATAAATCTATTAATATTCTAACTTAAACATATGCAAAAGATTATGAAATGTAATTTAGTAAATTGGGATGAGCTTGGTCTAAGTTCACAAATAATATATTAGTTATGCATGCATGACATTATGTTGACAATCTTTGATTAATAGTTTTATGCGCTTGATTCATTAAAATACTTAAATTGTAGATCATGGCCTAATCTTTTATTTGACCTATAACATCTCATTTACAAAATGTATCTACATGAATATATTGTATCTATGCTAGGAAGAGTACATGCAACATTTCCTGGATGCATATATCAATAGTATAAGACGGCATGGATTTATGGAATACCCAGTCAACTTATGTAATGCATAAGTCTTGCTCAAAGCACAACCACTGGTAAATTAATACATTTACCTTAGTTGTCAAAGTAGAATATAGAAGGGGTGCTATGGAAACATTAGAACTAGTGTCTGTCCATAATTATTACTTTGCAGTGTAACATACAGCGAGCCTAAAATACATATTTACTTGTAGCTGACAATGACTTGACCATTCAAACTTGTAAATGGGAGTGGACTTACTGCAGTTGTACACATATTCACAAATGCAGACACTTTGGGCTGGATCCAGACTGAAGTAAGTGCATGGTTGCCGACTTTTGGCAGCTTCTCTCCGGGAGATCCCGGAGAGAAGCTAGCGACGCATGCAGGGGACGGGGCTTAATGACGCAGGTTATGCAAATTGCGCCATTATGCTCCGCCCCCTGGCTAATACTGACCCAATTTTTACTTGAAATAAAGGTCGGGACGGGGCTTGATGCCGCAAATTGCGTCATCAAGTCTCTTCCTGTGCCTAGCAACACTTAGAAATAAAAGTATATTCTGAATAGGGAGTTATAGAGAAAATTCGAAAATAGAAATGTAGAAATAAAAGTATATTCTGAATAGGGAGTTATAGAGAAAATTCGAAAATAGAAATGTAGAAATAAAAGTATATTCTGAATAGGGAGTTATAGAGAAAATTCGAAAATAGAAATGTAGAAATAAAAGTATATTCTGAATAGGGAGTTATAGAGAAAATTCGAAAATAGAAATGTAGAAATAAAAGTATATTCTGAATAGGGAGTTATAGAGAAAATTCGAAAATAGAAATGTAGAAATAAAAGTATATTCTGAATAGGGAGTTATAGAGAAAATTCGAAAATAGAAATGTAGAAATAAAAGTATATTCTGAATAGGGAGTTATAGAGAAAATTCGAAAATAGAAATGTAGAAATAAAAGTATATTCTGAATAGGGAGTTATAGAGAAAATTCGAAAATAGAAATGTAGAAATAAAAGTATATTCTGAATAGGGAGTTATAGAGAAAATTCGAAAATAGAAATGTAGAAATAAAAGTATATTCTGAATAGGGAGTTATAGAGAAAATTCGAAAATAGAAATGTAGAAATAAAAGTATATTCTGAATAGGGAGTTATAGAGAAAATTCGAAAATAGAAATGTAGAAATAAAAGTATATTCTGAATAGGGAGTTATAGAGAAAATTCGAAAATAGAAATGTAGAAATAAAAGTATATTCTGAATAGGGAGTTATAGAGAAAATTCGAAAATAGAAATGTAGAAATAAAAGTATATTCTGAATAGGGAGTTATAGAGAAAATTCGAAAATAGAAATGTAGAAATAAAAGTATATTCTGAATAGGGAGTTATAGAGAAAATTCGAAAATAGAAATGTAGAAATAAAAGTATATTCTGAATAGGGAGTTATAGAGAAAATTCGAAAATAGAAATGTAGAAATAAAAGTATATTCTGAATAGGGAGTTATAGAGAAAATTCGAAAATAGAAATGTAGAAATAAAAGTATATTCTGAATAGGGAGTTATAGAGAAAATTCGAAAATAGAAATGTAGAAATAAAAGTATATTCTGAATAGGGAGTTATAGAGAAAATTCGAAAATAGAAATGTAGAAATAAAAGTATATTCTGAATAGGGAGTTATAGAGAAAATTCGAAAATAGAAATGTAGAAATAAAAGTATATTCTGAATAGGGAGTTATAGAGAAAATTCGAAAATAGAAATGTAGAAATAAAAGTATATTCTGAATAGGGAGTTATAGAGAAAATTCGAAAATAGAAATGTAGAAATAAAAGTATATTCTGAATAGGGAGTTATAGAGAAAATTCGAAAATAGAAATGTAGAAATAAAAGTATATTCTGAATAGGGAGTTATAGAGAAAATTCGAAAATAGAAATGTAGAAATAAAAGTATATTCTGAATAGGGAGTTATAGAGAAAATTCGAAAATAGAAATGTAGAAATAAAAGTATATTCTGAATAGGGAGTTATAGAGAAAATTCGAAAATAGAAATGTAGAAATAAAAGTATATTCTGAATAGGGAGTTATAGAGAAAATTCGAAAATAGAAATGTAGAAATAAAAGTATATTCTGAATAGGGAGTTATAGAGAAAATTCGAAAATAGAAATGTAGAAATAAAAGTATATTCTGAATAGGGAGTTATAGAGAAAATTCGAAAATAGAAATGTAGAAATAAAAGTATATTCTGAATAGGGAGTTATAGAGAAAATTCGAAAATAGAAATGTAGAAATAAAAGTATATTCTGAATAGGGAGTTATAGAGAAAATTCGAAAATAGAAATGTAGAAATAAAAGTATATTCTGAATAGGGAGTTATAGAGAAAATTCGAAAATAGAAATGTAGAAATAAAAGTATATTCTGAATAGGGAGTTATAGAGAAAATTCGAAAATAGAAATGTAGAAATAAAAGTATATTCTGAATAGGGAGTTATAGAGAAAATTCGAAAATAGAAATGTAGAAATAAAAGTATATTCTGAATAGGGAGTTATAGAGAAAATTCGAAAATAGAAATGTAGAAATAAAAGTATATTCTGAATAGGGAGTTATAGAGAAAATTCGAAAATAGAAATGTAGAAATAAAAGTATATTCTGAATAGGGAGTTATAGAGAAAATTCGAAAATAGAAATGTAGAAATAAAAGTATATTCTGAATAGGGAGTTATAGAGAAAATTCGAAAATAGAAATGTAGAAATAAAAGTATATTCTGAATAGGGAGTTATAGAGAAAATTCGAAAATAGAAATGTAGAAATAAAAGTATATTCTGAATAGGGAGTTATAGAGAAAATTCGAAAATAGAAATGTAGAAATAAAAGTATATTCTGAATAGGGAGTTATAGAGAAAATTCGAAAATAGAAATGTAGAAATAAAAGTATATTCTGAATAGGGAGTTATAGAGAAAATTCGAAAATAGAAATGTAGAAATAAAAGTATATTCTGAATAGGGAGTTATAGAGAAAATTCGAAAATAGAAATGTAGAAATAAAAGTATATTCTGAATAGGGAGTTATAGAGAAAATTCGAAAATAGAAATGTAGAAATAAAAGTATATTCTGAATAGGGAGTTATAGAGAAAATTCGAAAATAGAAATGTAGAAATAAAAGTATATTCTGAATAGGGAGTTATAGAGAAAATTCGAAAATAGAAATGTAGAAATAAAAGTATATTCTGAATAGGGAGTTATAGAGAAAATTCGAAAATAGAAATGTAGAAATAAAAGTATATTCTGAATAGGGAGTTATAGAGAAAATTCGAAAATAGAAATGTAGAAATAAAAGTATATTCTGAATAGGGAGTTATAGAGAAAATTCGAAAATAGAAATGTAGAAATAAAAGTATATTCTGAATAGGGAGTTATAGAGAAAATTCGAAAATAGAAATGTAGAAATAAAAGTATATTCTGAATAGGGAGTTATAGAGAAAATTCGAAAATAGAAATGTAGAAATAAAAGTATATTCTGAATAGGGAGTTATAGAGAAAATTCGAAAATAGAAATGTAGAAATAAAAGTATATTCTGAATAGGGAGTTATAGAGAAAATTCGAAAATAGAAATGTAGAAATAAAAGTATATTCTGAATAGGGAGTTATAGAGAAAATTCGAAAATAGAAATGTAGAAATAAAAGTATATTCTGAATAGGGAGTTATAGAGAAAATTCGAAAATAGAAATGTAGAAATAAAAGTATATTCTGAATAGGGAGTTATAGAGAAAATTCGAAAATAGAAATGTAGAAATAAAAGTATATTCTGAATAGGGAGTTATAGAGAAAATTCGAAAATAGAAATGTAGAAATAAAAGTATATTCTGAATAGGGAGTTATAGAGAAAATTCGAAAATAGAAATGTAGAAATAAAAGTATATTCTGAATAGGGAGTTATAGAGAAAATTCGAAAATAGAAATGTAGAAATAAAAGTATATTCTGAATAGGGAGTTATAGAGAAAATTCGAAAATAGAAATGTAGAAATAAAAGTATATTCTGAATAGGGAGTTATAGAGAAAATTCGAAAATAGAAATGTAGAAATAAAAGTATATTCTGAATAGGGAGTTATAGAGAAAATTCGAAAATAGAAATGTAGAAATAAAAGTATATTCTGAATAGGGAGTTATAGAGAAAATTCGAAAATAGAAATGTAGAAATAAAAGTATATTCTGAATAGGGAGTTATAGAGAAAATTCGAAAATAGAAATGTAGAAATAAAAGTATATTCTGAATAGGGAGTTATAGAGAAAATTCGAAAATAGAAATGTAGAAATAAAAGTATATTCTGAATAGGGAGTTATAGAGAAAATTCGAAAATAGAAATGTAGAAATAAAAGTATATTCTGAATAGGGAGTTATAGAGAAAATTCGAAAATAGAAATGTAGAAATAAAAGTATATTCTGAATAGGGAGTTATAGAGAAAATTCGAAAATAGAAATGTAGAAATAAAAGTATATTCTGAATAGGGAGTTATAGAGAAAATTCGAAAATAGAAATGTAGAAATAAAAGTATATTCTGAATAGGGAGTTATAGAGAAAATTCGAAAATAGAAATGTAGAAATAAAAGTATATTCTGAATAGGGAGTTATAGAGAAAATTCGAAAATAGAAATGTAGAAATAAAAGTATATTCTGAATAGGGAGTTATAGAGAAAATTCGAAAATAGAAATGTAGAAATAAAAGTATATTCTGAATAGGGAGTTATAGAGAAAATTCGAAAATAGAAATGTAGAAATAAAAGTATATTCTGAATAGGGAGTTATAGAGAAAATTCGAAAATAGAAATGTAGAAATAAAAGTATATTCTGAATAGGGAGTTATAGAGAAAATTCGAAAATAGAAATGTAGAAATAAAAGTATATTCTGAATAGGGAGTTATAGAGAAAATTCGAAAATAGAAATGTAGAAATAAAAGTATATTCTGAATAGGGAGTTATAGAGAAAATTCGAAAATAGAAATGTAGAAATAAAAGTATATTCTGAATAGGGAGTTATAGAGAAAATTCGAAAATAGAAATGTAGAAATAAAAGTATATTCTGAATAGGGAGTTATAGAGAAAATTCGAAAATAGAAATGTAGAAATAAAAGTATATTCTGAATAGGGAGTTATAGAGAAAATTCGAAAATAGAAATGTAGAAATAAAAGTATATTCTGAATAGGGAGTTATAGAGAAAATTCGAAAATAGAAATGTAGAAATAAAAGTATATTCTGAATAGGGAGTTATAGAGAAAATTCGAAAATAGAAATGTAGAAATAAAAGTATATTCTGAATAGGGAGTTATAGAGAAAATTCGAAAATAGAAATGTAGAAATAAAAGTATATTCTGAATAGGGAGTTATAGAGAAAATTCGAAAATAGAAATGTAGAAATAAAAGTATATTCTGAATAGGGAGTTATAGAGAAAATTCGAAAATAGAAATGTAGAAATAAAAGTATATTCTGAATAGGGAGTTATAGAGAAAATTCGAAAATAGAAATGTAGAAATAAAAGTATATTCTGAATAGGGAGTTATAGAGAAAATTCGAAAATAGAAATGTAGAAATAAAAGTATATTCTGAATAGGGAGTTATAGAGAAAATTCGAAAATAGAAATGTAGAAATAAAAGTATATTCTGAATAGGGAGTTATAGAGAAAATTCGAAAATAGAAATGTAGAAATAAAAGTATATTCTGAATAGGGAGTTATAGAGAAAATTCGAAAATAGAAATGTAGAAATAAAAGTATATTCTGAATAGGGAGTTATAGAGAAAATTCGAAAATAGAAATGTAGAAATAAAAGTATATTCTGAATAGGGAGTTATAGAGAAAATTCGAAAATAGAAATGTAGAAATAAAAGTATATTCTGAATAGGGAGTTATAGAGAAAATTCGAAAATAGAAATGTAGAAATAAAAGTATATTCTGAATAGGGAGTTATAGAGAAAATTCGAAAATAGAAATGTAGAAATAAAAGTATATTCTGAATAGGGAGTTATAGAGAAAATTCGAAAATAGAAATGTAGAAATAAAAGTATATTCTGAATAGGGAGTTATAGAGAAAATTCGAAAATAGAAATGTAGAAATAAAAGTATATTCTGAATAGGGAGTTATAGAGAAAATTCGAAAATAGAAATGTAGAAATAAAAGTATATTCTGAATAGGGAGTTATAGAGAAAATTCGAAAATAGAAATGTAGAAATAAAAGTATATTCTGAATAGGGAGTTATAGAGAAAATTCGAAAATAGAAATGTAGAAATAAAAGTATATTCTGAATAGGGAGTTATAGAGAAAATTCGAAAATAGAAATGTAGAAATAAAAGTATATTCTGAATAGGGAGTTATAGAGAAAATTCGAAAATAGAAATGTAGAAATAAAAGTATATTCTGAATAGGGAGTTATAGAGAAAATTCGAAAATAGAAATGTAGAAATAAAAGTATATTCTGAATAGGGAGTTATAGAGAAAATTCGAAAATAGAAATGTAGAAATAAAAGTATATTCTGAATAGGGAGTTATAGAGAAAATTCGAAAATAGAAATGTAGAAATAAAAGTATATTCTGAATAGGGAGTTATAGAGAAAATTCGAAAATAGAAATGTAGAAATAAAAGTATATTCTGAATAGGGAGTTATAGAGAAAATTCGAAAATAGAAATGTAGAAATAAAAGTATATTCTGAATAGGGAGTTATAGAGAAAATTCGAAAATAGAAATGTAGAAATAAAAGTATATTCTGAATAGGGAGTTATAGAGAAAATTCGAAAATAGAAATGTAGAAATAAAAGTATATTCTGAATAGGGAGTTATAGAGAAAATTCGAAAATAGAAATGTAGAAATAAAAGTATATTCTGAATAGGGAGTTATAGAGAAAATTCGAAAATAGAAATGTAGAAATAAAAGTATATTCTGAATAGGGAGTTATAGAGAAAATTCGAAAATAGAAATGTAGAAATAAAAGTATATTCTGAATAGGGAGTTATAGAGAAAATTCGAAAATAGAAATGTAGAAATAAAAGTATATTCTGAATAGGGAGTTATAGAGAAAATTCGAAAATAGAAATGTAGAAATAAAAGTATATTCTGAATAGGGAGTTATAGAGAAAATTCGAAAATAGAAATGTAGAAATAAAAGTATATTCTGAATAGGGAGTTATAGAGAAAATTCGAAAATAGAAATGTAGAAATAAAAGTATATTCTGAATAGGGAGTTATAGAGAAAATTCGAAAATAGAAATGTAGAAATAAAAGTATATTCTGAATAGGGAGTTATAGAGAAAATTCGAAAATAGAAATGTAGAAATAAAAGTATATTCTGAATAGGGAGTTATAGAGAAAATTCGAAAATAGAAATGTAGAAATAAAAGTATATTCTGAATAGGGAGTTATAGAGAAAATTCGAAAATAGAAATGTAGAAATAAAAGTATATTCTGAATAGGGAGTTATAGAGAAAATTCGAAAATAGAAATGTAGAAATAAAAGTATATTCTGAATAGGGAGTTATAGAGAAAATTCGAAAATAGAAATGTAGAAATAAAAGTATATTCTGAATAGGGAGTTATAGAGAAAATTCGAAAATAGAAATGTAGAAATAAAAGTATATTCTGAATAGGGAGTTATAGAGAAAATTCGAAAATAGAAATGTAGAAATAAAAGTATATTCTGAATAGGGAGTTATAGAGAAAATTCGAAAATAGAAATGTAGAAATAAAAGTATATTCTGAATAGGGAGTTATAGAGAAAATTCGAAAATAGAAATGTAGAAATAAAAGTATATTCTGAATAGGGAGTTATAGAGAAAATTCGAAAATAGAAATGTAGAAATAAAAGTATATTCTGAATAGGGAGTTATAGAGAAAATTCGAAAATAGAAATGTAGAAATAAAAGTATATTCTGAATAGGGAGTTATAGAGAAAATTCGAAAATAGAAATGTAGAAATAAAAGTATATTCTGAATAGGGAGTTATAGAGAAAATTCGAAAATAGAAATGTAGAAATAAAAGTATATTCTGAATAGGGAGTTATAGAGAAAATTCGAAAATAGAAATGTAGAAATAAAAGTATATTCTGAATAGGGAGTTATAGAGAAAATTCGAAAATAGAAATGTAGAAATAAAAGTATATTCTGAATAGGGAGTTATAGAGAAAATTCGAAAATAGAAATGTAGAAATAAAAGTATATTCTGAATAGGGAGTTATAGAGAAAATTCGAAAATAGAAATGTAGAAATAAAAGTATATTCTGAATAGGGAGTTATAGAGAAAATTCGAAAATAGAAATGTAGAAATAAAAGTATATTCTGAATAGGGAGTTATAGAGAAAATTCGAAAATAGAAATGTAGAAATAAAAGTATATTCTGAATAGGGAGTTATAGAGAAAATTCGAAAATAGAAATGTAGAAATAAAAGTATATTCTGAATAGGGAGTTATAGAGAAAATTCGAAAATAGAAATGTAGAAATAAAAGTATATTCTGAATAGGGAGTTATAGAGAAAATTCGAAAATAGAAATGTAGAAATAAAAGTATATTCTGAATAGGGAGTTATAGAGAAAATTCGAAAATAGAAATGTAGAAATAAAAGTATATTCTGAATAGGGAGTTATAGAGAAAATTCGAAAATAGAAATGTAGAAATAAAAGTATATTCTGAATAGGGAGTTATAGAGAAAATTCGAAAATAGAAATGTAGAAATAAAAGTATATGAAAAGAATAGCTATATAGAGAAAATTCGAAAATAGAAATGTAGAAATAGAAGTATATTCTGAATAGGGAGCTTTATGAAATAGAATTGTTCGAAATTGAGAATAATAGCAATAGAGAATAATTGAAAATACAACAGTCAAAATAGAAATACAATCGAAATGTGCATGTTTCGTAACCTATTAGATTCGAAATAGGGAACGTTGAAAATTGCGAAAATTCGAAATAGCGAACTTTCGAAATAGCGAAAATTCGCAATTTAGTGGTCGAAATTGAGATTTTCAAAATTGGCATTTTCTAACCGGGGACTGACTACCGTTCTAAGGTTGGGCCCCTTTCTTTGTTTTATAATTAACAAAAGTAACCTAAAATTTGTTTAAATTGCACAATGCAAAAATGTAGAAAATTATTAAAATCATAAATATTTATGGAAGGATTAAGAAAGAATCATTCAGCTTTCAAAGCTGTTATAACATAAATATCAGTAATAATATCAGTAATAATAAGTAATAAATATCTACATAAATTATACAACATTTTTATCTTAAGGTCACACACAATCAATGCAAACATGCTACAAGTTATATAAATTAAAAAATTATGTTTAAAAAATGTTTACAACAAACAATGAAATCATGCACAAACCGCAAATAAATATAAATAATGATCACCTTCCAAATTTAAAGTCAAACACAAAATGGTGACAGTTTTAAAAGATAAGACTTTAACTGTTTCAATCAAAGTGAACACTTGCATTCATTATAATCACACGAGTCGCTTCCCTTCCGCCACACTCTCCCGCTGCCGCTGGTCCCGTTGGCCTTCCCAGCCTGGTTGCAACATTGAACTTACCTTTGCTGTCCCTCCGGCGGTCCCTGTGGCTCTCTCCCCGCAGCTGTGCCTCTGGCTCTCTTCCTCGCGTTGCCCACTGTGGGGGAGACAGCTGAAGACAGAGCTGCGGGGGAGAGAGCCTGACACAGCCGGAGGGACAGCAAAGGTAAGTTCAATGTTGCAACCAGGATGGGAAGGGGCAGAGACTGGCAGGACACACATAGAGGGGGCAGACAGACTGGCAGGACACACAGAGGTGGCAGACAGACTGGTAGGACACACATAGAGGAGGCACACTGGATACAGGGTGCTGGGTACACATGATGGGGATACTGGGTGCTGGATACACATGATGGGGGTACTGGGTGCTGGATACACATGATGGAGATACTGGGAGGTGGAGAAACATGATAATGATATTGGGTGCTGGATACACATGATCCTTAATTTCAAGCTCTTTCTTAAGTCTTGATCCAGCCCTTTCTGTGTTAATTACACTAGTGTTGATACTGTGATGATACTATGATCTGCAATGAAATGGTTCCATGCAGTGCACTAGTCCAGGGGCTAGTGACTAGTCAAAGTACTAATGATGAGATGGTTTCCTTAAAATGTGTAAAACAAACAAATATCTAAACATATTGGGGTAGATCCAGAACTACGATTGCCGTACGTTTATTCGCGTAGTGTATTTTCGTGTGCGTATATTCTATACACTCCCCTAGAAACACCCCTTGAACGTACGTATTTTGTCAAGATACGCTTTCCAAACCCTACCTTAACTTTTGCCAACGTAACCGCAGTTATACGCACACGTACGTATGGGCAACATGAATTTACGAAGCACGCCCCGCCCATACTGTACACTTTAAATTCAAACCCCCGCCTACTTAACGTATTTCAGACGTATTTTGGACTCACGTAAAATTGGCACACCCACGCGTAAGTATTTATGTGACACATACGTGAATGGCCCATACGTTCACAATTACGCTACGTTACTGTGCGTATTTTCTATGGCGCGCATGCGCAGTACTTACCAAAAGGCCACCACACGTAAATTCGCTCACAAGCGTTGTTCTGGATCTGGCCCATTGTTGAAAAAACACAGAGAGATTCTCCATTTAATGCAACCAATGCTAGTGCTACAAGAACTGTTCTCGTTGCTCCCATTTAGTTCAATGAACCTCTCCTTGGGGTATATTTACTAAAGTCAATTTTGGCAAAAAAGAAAGTCCCGGGACTGTGCTGGCGATTTTACCATTACCATATTCACTAAAGGCAAAGTCCCGGGACTTTAGCCTTTAGCAAAATCGACCATTTGCCATTTAAAAATAGTAATCGCCGTATTCACTAAAGTTCATCGGCAAAGCACAGAAAAACATAAAAGGGTGCCCTCTACTGACCGAATGGTCATTAGTAGCGGCCCCCAAGAGGAGGACGGAGCCTGTCGTCATGGCAAATGCCAGAAGAGGCCGAAGAACAGAAGGAAGGATCGGAACATCATCTTCAAGCAAGCGGACAAGATTCTTCAAGCAACTGGAGAAGATTAACTGCAAAGAAAGAAGAAACTACAAGGAACTCGTTCCAAGAATGATGACAGCTAAACGGTGAGTCAGAAATATTTTTTTTTACTTTATGCAACACACTTTAGTTTAACAGAAGTTTATTAAAACACATTGTGGTCACCTGTATTCATTTTAGATGGTAGGGGGCAATATTATGGTTTGTAAATGTGTATTTTCCTATGGCACATATGTATATATATATTTTTTATTGACACAGTTTTTTTTTTACATTTTTTATTTTTATCGGCTACAGCACAACATGCTTAGAAGGCTTAACATGCTAACGCTGATATTAATACAAGGCTCAGCAATGCTGAGCCTTGTAGTTCTATCAGCGCAGCCATGCTAAGCATTCAAAACATGCTGCGCTTGTAATTTTATTTTTATTTTTTACATAAAGTGACGGCGATTTTTCAAGGGAAAACCGCTGTGCTTTTCTATAAAAATGGCGGTAAAATCACACGGTTGATTTCAAATCGCTTGCAAAAGCCACTTTAGTAAATATACCCCCTAGAACCAAGTTATGATAGCTTTGGATGTTTCTACCCAGGGCATTAAAAGAGTTGTAAATTTTGGCAGCTACCAGCAACAGGTTGTAATTACTAGGGCTAGTTAGCTGCTTCTTTTTTTTAAAGTTTATATGGTCTGTTCAAATTTTATCATAATTACAAATTTAAAGCTGAACCATACCTAAGTTCTGAACATTTTGTGTAGCTGACATTTTGCAATAAATATTAAAGATATTGTATATCTTTGCAAATTCCGAACTAAGCTGTAACCAGTAGGCCAGTTGTGGCCAAACTCGTTATTAGAGATCATAATATCGTGTTGAGTTTTAATTAAGGATAATAATTTGTTTCAATACAAAATAAAAAAAAAAGTTGCTTGAAAGTAAAAGAACTGCTTTTTGTGTAATGTCACAGGATTAAACTTATTTTTCATAATTTTTGTTTCAAGAAACCGCTGATATAAAGTTTATTATACAATGATAATTCTGTTATATTATATGATGTATATTCTAAAATAATTTTCTTTATTTTGACAGATTGGACAATTTTGATGAACTGGGGCCTTTTGATTTCATAACAGCTCCTACATGGTCAAATAAAAAGTACCTGGGTAAATATTTTACAGTTTGCCGAATAAATAAGTAAAAGCACTTTTAGAGCAAAGACTTGTAGCTTTGCATGTCAGACATCAGTAAAACAACTGTTATTTATGGCAATACATGCTAGAATGTGGAGATGACAAACAAAATTAGAACAATGAGTATATGAATGTGAACAAATGCAGTAAGATGAAGAAAGCAGATGGTCCAGTTAGGGCACTAAATTTTCCTCATGTTTAAACGTTGTATACCAGGATTTATTTGAAACATGCATTTATATATTTAAAACCCTATAATGTTCACTTATCTGTGTCTTTTATGTGCTGCATGGTGCTGATCCAGAGTAAGAGGGTTGCTGACTTTTCATAGCTCCCCTTTGGGATATCCTGAAGGGAAGCTATAGATGCCTGCAAAGGTTGAGGCTTAATGATGCAGTTTATGCAAATGACGCAAATTGTGTCATCAATTTCCCCCGTGCCCCTAGTAACACTAAGCAGAGCAAAGTTGCTAGACAGAAGGGCAGGACTTGAGGCCATGGTTTGCATGAAAACCTAGCTGAATTTCAGGGGGAGGTATATTTAAAATGTGAAAACAAAGTTAAGAGTTGAGAGGTCAAGTTTCCTAGATCAAATTACAGATTAAACATAAAGCTCTGCAGTATTTAAGGTTCTAAGTGAAAGTTTATTACCTGCATGCAGAAATTGAAAACTTATTTTCACCCATCACACATACCTGTTTTGCCCTCCATCTAAAACTCTGTTTACATTATATTATGGTTATAATATTATGGTTTTTTTTCCACAAGCAATGCTGATTTTATATTTGTGTTTAATTTTAGCTGGAGATCACAAGTGTTCACTGCAATTTGCAGAATCACATAAGTTTGTTAATTAGTGTTTGGTTGATTTTAGAGACGTGGCTGAATCCAGAATTACGCAAATCAGCCATTTACGCATTACGAATGTATAGATATATAGTGTGAGCATTTGTGCATACACGCATTGGAATGCACTATGAACAATTCTGGATTCCTCAGTGTAAGCCTTTCAGATGGCAGAGCATGACAACCTGCCCCACATACAGCATGTACAAATAGTGGGGGGAGGTGTTTAATCATATTGTAAGCCCTTACTTACCATCCTTCATTATGCAACAACTCCATTTTACGTGGGACATAAGTACAAAAGTTAAGGTAGGGTCCAGGGTATGTAAGTACCACACATGTGAACTACCCTCTCATGTTCAGAATATAGGATCACACTATCATAACTTTACTTCCACGCACAGTGCGTACTTAAATCTGCATCCGAACCATGATATTAATTTTATTTATAATTATATCTATAATCTGAGGGTCTGTTATATTTGGGTATATTTTAGCTCTATATTATGCCCTGCTACAGAGACGTATGGAGCTCAATATGTCCAAAAGGTAAGGCCTAATGGGCTCCTATAATAGTCTATAACGGTTGCAGTCCCCGCTAAGAAAGCCTGATTTCCAAAATAGGGACATCCAAAAGTTCCTTTTTGGATGTCCCTATTTCGAATACCCCTTCAGTTTAGAAAAAAAATTTCAGAATGGGTGAGTATACCGATTGGCATACTCACCCATTCTGTTTTGGAAATGCCACCTCCGCTACCGCAGGACCCGGACCACAGGAAAGGTGCGTAACATCTCCAGGGTTAGGCTGCGGAGAAGGGAGGGTTAGGGTCAGACTGCAGGGGATGGGAGGTTAGGGTCAGGCTGCAGGGAAGGGAGGGTTGGGGTCAGGCTGCAGGGGAGGGAGGGTTAAGGTCAAGCTGCGGGAGATGGTGATTTGGGGTCAGGCTGCAGGGAAGGGAGGGTTAGTGTCAGACTGCAGGGAAGGGAGGGTTAGGATTAAGGAAAGAGTTGGGGTAGTTTTTTGCCTTACTTTTCGGAGCACCGAAAGTTCGAACTGATATTTTCGAACCTATTTAAATAGGGCCATTCTTTCCGGGGACCCCCACCCGTCTATAATTGGGGACATATTGATCCCAATTAAAAATTGATTTCTATATGTCCCTATAACAGGGCTTATAAGCCTCTTAATATAACAGGTGCTTAGATTTTCTCTACCGATTTCTCATTTCCCAGCTTTTTGCAACAGCATGGAGTGCATCCCGAAAGTAACCTTGATACCAGTGATATGGCTGCATAACTGATATATAAGCTCTCTGTCATACAGGCACATCAGAATAGTCATCTATCTCCTTCTCTCCCCAAAAAGTGTAAAATCATTTTTGAATCAAGAGCTAGGGATTTTGATGACCTATAGCAGATATTTTAGTAATGGAAGCTTATAGATATCACTAAGCTCCACCAAATTTATTGTGAGTACCTTGATGCCTATGCCAACGGCATATAGTGCCTGTCTGGAACCATGGGGCCATAGACATTTGCCTATATGGCTTATATCTGCAGTAGGACAGATCTGCCCATAAGTGTAAATTCAACTTGTATCTTTTAGATGAACATTAGTGACCCTCTTACTGAATGTTTAAACTTGCATTATGGTCTAGAAATGGATATTTAAGTGGTATAGTCATTACTCTGTTGTCTTACCTCATGGCGTATTTAAAATTTTCACGTAACCCATTGCTATGTGAAAATTAAGTTCTATTCTCTGTAATGGTGAATATTAAATATATTTTTTCTGCAGTTCATTAGCTTTTCTTTAATTGTAGCTAATTTTATTTCCCTGGAGGCCACATTTCTGGTTAGCAGTGTTCTTTTTGTCTTGGTTGTGGAGGAATGGATTTGGGACTATGCTTGTACGATTACAGTGATTCACATTGCAGTAACATCATTAGGTAAGTTACAGTAAGTTTCTTAACATCTAAAGGACAGTTATTAAAAAATACCACTAGCCCTGGAAAATCTAAAGTCAGAGTACCTGATACAGATCTCTGTATGCACAGAAGAGGGGAGTGCACAGAGATCTGTTTTGCGGCATGGAAGAGGGGAGTGTCACTCCCCTTTTTTGAAAGGAGTTCTAGACACTTAACTTCTCCGCACAGATCTGCATCCACACAACGAGTTATAGGCTTGCGGATTTGAAGGGCCTTTGTGTGAAAGGACTTACGACGTATAACATCTGGTGCTGATACACTTCGAGAAGACCTACGCAACAGACTTTCATAATCCTCTTATGGACTTAGGCCTTAGTTATACTGGAATTTACTCCAGGGGCCAGATTTACTAAGCTGCGGGAAAGGAAAAACGGGGATGTTGCCCATAGCAACCAATCAGATTCTAGCTCTCACTTTTCAATGTCAGCTAGAATCTGATTGGTTGCTATGGGCAACATCTCCACTTTTCCTTTCCGCAGTTTAGTAAGAGTAAATCTGCCCACTAATTGTGAATCAGGTCCATATTATTATCATTATTATTATTGCTTATTTAAATAGCACCACAAATTGTCTGCAGCGCTTTACAGAAAAAATTCCATCAGTCCTTGCCCCTATTGGAGCTACATACGGTCCCTAACAATTAGCCTACCAGCATGTTTTTAGAGGAAACCAAAGCTCATGGAGGACACCCAAGCAGACACAGGCAGAAAACACAACCTTCACACAGATAAGGCCTAATCCCATGACCTCAGTGCTGTGAGGCACGAGTGCTACTCACTGAGCAACTGTGCTGCACCATAGCTCCTAACATATTTTTTTTGAGTCCAGACACTCATTAAAAACATTTGGCTCTGCTGGGACAGCAATCTACTGTATACTTAAATTCACAGTATTTGTGTATATTGCCATTCCTAAAACCATGGCAGAAATTTTTAGATAAAATACTCATCATTGTATTTTAAAAAGTTTTGTATATTAGCCAACACAACCTTACTACAAGTTCATATCTGTTTTCATATGTGACATTTCTCCATTATCCATAAATGATTCCATTAACTGATAGCTGAAATTGTAACTTGTGAAACTGAATCTGAAAAAAAACTATTTACATTATTTTCTTTAGTTATGATGGAATTCCCTATCGTGGCACATTGGTGGACCTCCATAGGTAAAATCTCTTCCTCTTTTTCGTTATTAGGACATGTTTGGAACTTACAAAGTGAATGATTATTAATAATATATACAAAAGTTTCAACATAAGCTTAGCCTTTAAATTAAGTCTTATGTTGACAAGGCTATATACTTTGAGAGTCAACGTTTTTTGTGGGAATAGTTATACAAATATTTATAACGCGGTGTAATCCATATGTAGATCAACCCAATGATTTTTTTTTTAAATCACACCTCAGTGATACTTCAGAAGGGTCATTCAGTTAAATGCCAATTGCGGCAGTGTTTTTACACATGTGAGACAACATAAAGGAGTAGAAAAAGGTTCTTATAAGGATAGATATAGTGCGGAAAAGGTACAGGATGTTACACGCTGCATATGGCAGCAGTGTATAATCATGTCTCTGTAGTTTAGCTGGGTACTCCTGATTTCCCCTGCAGCATTTCTCCCTGCTAGGGAACCTGCTTAATCATCCGGAAGCTGGATTACCTTAGCCTTCTTGTCATGTGCATTCAGCAGCCAATGGGGATGTGGCTCTCCCTTTAATTAGTTGCCGCCTGTTACATTCTATGCTGGTCATAGCTTCTAGTTTCTGTTTGCTTCAGCTTCATGCTTTCTAGCCCATAGCTTTCAGTTTAGCTTCTTGCTTTCTGCTCATAGCTTCCTGCTCTAGTGTCTCAGTCTGTCCTGCCTGCAAGTTTGTGATCCCTGTGTTTGCCTTCCAAGTCTCCTTCTGTGTCTTCTCCATTGTCCAGCCTGCCCTATCCAGCCTGCCTCTTGTCCTCTTTCCTGGTTGTGAGTGAGAGTAAGTGTTTTCCTGTTAGTTGGTTCTCAGTCTGTCTGTCTGTCTGCTACTTACCTCTGGCTCTTAGAGTCTCTGCTATTCTATTTTCCTCTATGGTACATAGTGCCTTACCTGTGTGCACCTACTCTTTTGCTGTATACTTACCTAAGTTGTACCTACCTCTGGCACATATTGCCTTGCCACAGAATACTCTTCCCTGTACTATATCTAACACAGCACTATACCTACCTGTGCAGTACTTGCCTCTGGCACATAGTGCCTTGTCTCAGTATACCTTTACTCTGCACTATACTTACCTAAGCTGTACCTGTCTCCGGCACATAGTGCCTTGCCTCAGAATACCTTTACCCTGCACTAAATCCATCACAGCGTTGTACCTACCCGTGTAGTACTTACCTCTGACACATAGGGTAATTCCGCCCTTGCACTATCTTATGGTACATAGTACCACAGTTGCTTCACTTACCTATGGCACCCTTTGCCTCTGCATTGCTTATTTACCCTACTGTACTTACCAGTACTTCCTGTACCAGTCCTGTATATGCTTAAAGCCTTATTCTTTCACTGTTATAGTAGTTTCTCCTTTTACTTTGGTCTGAGTGGTTGTGTTCCTTACCTGTCTGCACTAAGGGTGTATTCTTTCCTATCTCCACACACGGTACTCCAGGGGTCGCGACCTACTACTTGGGGTGCAGCCAAGCCCAACCCCACCACCAGGGGCAATGGTGAACACCACCTGAAGGTAGACCTCGCATCCTGGTGCTACTGTGCGTCACAACTTAACATTTACCTTGTGTCTGTCTCAGCCTTGCCTGTCTGTATTTTACCTACAATCTGTACCTGCAATAAATCTCTTATCGTTCACATTGACTTCTGCATTTCCTTGTACCTAGCCACAGGTATTCATAACACAGGACATGAGGCTTTGTAGAAGGGCCATTATGAAAGCTTTACACCTTTTAAAACCAATGTCCGTGCGGTTAGGCT
>WWET01007084.1:23285-50158 GCA_011038615.1 Limnodynastes dumerilii | reverse complement strand
TGGGTCAAACATCCAATTTCTTTTCAAACCAAGAGCATACCTCATGGAGGCTCCCTGGGCCTCCAATGCTCATCTGAGACCATACTCCCTCACAGCTGTGATCTCAAAGAGACTTTAAAACACAAAATCCAAAAGGAGGCTGCTCAAATCATTTTGTTAAAGTAATATACACGGCAGGTGCACTAGGCAGGGAATTTGTACAAAAAGCAAGGCATTGCCTTGCACTCTAGCCATTACTCAGTAACTAAATATGCATTTCTATCTTTAAAATAAAAACCAGAGAATTAGTTACAAAAATCTGCAGAAATTTGATAAGCTGCTCCGCCAACATCAAGGCTTCTCTGTGGGAGCAGTCCTAACTCTAATCTTAACTCTAAATAGAGCCCCAACTATGGGTCAAAAATCCAATTTCTTTTCAAACCAAGAGCATACCTCATGGAGGCTCCCTGGGATCCTGAGTAAGAGGGGTCATCCAAAATTGATCTTTTAACAGCCTCTACACCCTCAGCATGGGGGATGCAGGTGTAGAGGCTGCAGACATCCATCATGACAAGCAGAATCTTGTAATTGGGCTAGTTTGATCAAAAAATCCTGTGTGTCCCTGATGTATGAGGGACTTTTTTGTACCAGAGGCTGTAACTGGTGATCGAGGAATTTTGAAATATTTTGAAGGAGTGAATTCCTGGATATAATAATCCGACCCGCGGATAAAGGTGGGGCAATAGTTCTACAAAACAGACAGGACTATTTATCTGAAGCCTATAAGCAACTTCGGGATGATACTACATATAGCCAACTATCACAAGACCCTACTCCTGCATTCAAAAAGGATATTGACACGTTTCTAACAGAAGCTTTCCACCATAAATGGATAACGTAACAAGAAAAAGAGTTTATGACTAATCCATACCCAATCACTCCAATTTTTTACACTTTACCGAAACTGCACAAGGACGCCCAACATCCCCCGTGTCGACCTATCATATCAGCCAGAAATTCACTCCTTCAAAATATTTCGAAATTCCTTGATCACCATATACAGCCCCTCTGCAGAAATTTGATAACTTGAGGTCGTGCTTCCACTCCTTGAACTTACCCTGAAAAATAATTTATTTTCTTCTCGCCAACCTATTCATGACAATCTATGAGCGGGACACATTGTTTAAGATACCTGGATTCAAAGAGGGGGTCACATTTTTTGTACGCTATATTGACGACGTATTTCTTATCTGGAACTCAGGGGAAGAACGTCTTCTTAAGATTCTTCAACATTTACAAACCCTTGACTCTCCTATTCGGTTTACACATCTAATATCCATGACGTCTTTCTACTATCATGATGTGGAAGTTTCCTTTGACGGAGAAAGGTTGCACACTACGATCTATAATAAGCCCACTGACCGCAACACCATTCTACAGGCTGCCTCTTTTCATCCCCCGTAATTAAAGTACGGGCTTCCATATTCACAGCAACTACGAGTTCACCGCATCACTGATGACATTACAGTCACTAAATCAAAGATGAAGATAATGTGTGAGAAATTCGTTGCTCAAGGCTACAAACGGTCCATGCTTAATCATTTAGTAGACAAAATTCTGGCCATGCCCAGAAACCAACTTTTACAATGTAAACCCAAAAAGACCCTGGGAGACAGATTCCCCTTTGTCCATACTTTTACTGATCACCATCATGCTGTTCAAAAGACCACCAGAAGATACTGGCCCATCGTCAGAGATAACCCCTCGCTGAAATGCTTCGACAAAACAGCTCTCTTACATAGCTACAAAAGAGGACCTAACCTCCGGGACAAATTGGTACGGACGGACGTCACTCTGAGAAAGACCAGCACCACTATAAAAGGCTGCTACAGATGCATTAATTGCATGACCTGCCGATACATGGACACTGGACAGTCATTCTATAATTCACACTCTGGACGCAAATATTCTATTCAACACTATGTCACCTGTACTTTGAATTTTGTTATTTACCTGATCACTTGTCCATGTGGGCTCCAATACATCGGCAAAACAAAAAGACAGTTTAAAGAGCGCATGGCCCTTCATCAGCTATATGTGCCGCCCTGGGAGGTAAACCATCGGATCAGCCTGTGGCCATACACTTTGTCTCCGAGAAACACAACCTAGCCATGCTTAGGTACAAAATAATCGACCATATTCCACTAAATCCCCGTGGAGGCAACAGAGATCTTCTTTTATCACGCAGAGAAGCAAAGTGGATCCATGAACTGAGAACCATTGCACCAGAGGGCTTGAATGAAATGTGTTCCCTCAATTGTTTTTTGTAAGCTGGTTCTTTCTCTGACCCCCTTTCCCGGACTCATTCCGTAACTTTCGCTCTTGGCTTATTCCCATAATGCAGCATGATGCTGTGATTGTATTATATTACCTGTTATCACCCTTCCCGTGTTCTGCTTTCAGGTTTCTTATAGTGGATAATTGCCTGTACTTGCGATTCTTATTTAGCCTTGTATAGTCTAACTCTCTTCTATGTTGACCCCGTTCTTTGGTGTTTTTATTTTTACTGTCATCTATGCTCTTATATTTATCACTAGTCTCTAATAGTAATTCACATCACTTTATTCAGTTTTGCTTTATTTTCACAGCTTTTCGGGTGCTACTTTGTACTTCTTAATATATGTATGAGTATACATATATTTCCCTATTACCTCTTCAGCTATATTTGAAATGTATCTTTAGCTATAAGTGGAGTATGACAATTAATGGTTAATCCATTTTCTTTTTCTGTATATAGAAAATATAATGAATAGAACTATATAAATATATAAATAGGTTTAGATGAAATCATACAATGTTGGGAAAACTGAATATAAAATTAAAATTAAGAAAATTATAAGAAAGGTGTTATCTTAAAATTTTCATTAAGTCCGGGGGGTTTGATAGGGATTTGATTATCCAGAAAGTTTCTGTCTGTCACAATCTATTGTCCCTATCACCTCCACGGACATCTTTTTGTATCACCTCAATAATTTTAAAAGTTACTGCGTCTATGCCCGAATTGTGGGCCTTGCAGAAATGTCGGGGAACACTATGATTGAGGACTTTCAACCAAAAAGGAAGGGGGGGGAGAAGGCGCGTGGGCTTATAATAGGGAGCAGCCTTAAACCACTGAGGGTACCACAAAACCCTACAAGAATTAACAAAGTACAAGAAAAAGTGGTAAGGCGCTGGGATAATTAAAATAAAATAAATAAAAATCTAAATCTAAAATATATAAAAAGATATATATAAAGCCAGGGGGGGGGAGATTCACTATAACCAGATAAAACCCTAAAAAATGATCACAAATAACACAGCAAAACTACTGCAGAAAAAATTGAGTAATAACAGGATAGGCAGGCAGTGATACTCTCGCAAATCCTATTATATCTCAAAATGACAGGTCAATATTGCACATTGGTCGCTAGATGACAGTGTGGTATAAAAAGAACAGAGTGCCAATCATCAGACAATTTACAATGTAAATAAATAAATAAATAAATATGTAGAGTCTCTCAAAGTGCATGTGCTCAGATGATTTTCAGACAGTCACAATATTGCTTCCTCCAATTGCGATTTGAATAAATAAATAAATATATATAAAAAGTCTCTCAAAGTGCCTGTGTCTGGATGATTTTCAGAAAGTCACACAATCGCTCCTGGATTTTAGATCCATCCTCTAGAGAAGACGATCTCCTAATGCACACTATAGATGAACTCTCTGAGAGCGATTTAAGGATAGAGATTAAGGGAGAGAAAAACAAGCCACCTAACCCTAATACTAAGAAACCAGAAAAAGAATCCACTCAAAAAGAAAATCTGAAACAAAATACTAAAAATCATAAAGGATATAAGAGTAAGAACAACAAACCCACTAGTGAGAAAAAAAGGGAGGAGAGTCATAATAGGAAAGAATTACCTAAAAATTCAGAGGAAAATATATATAGGGACGACAGGCGAAGAGAGTATTATTATTCCCCCTATGAAGGCCCTGTCGATACGAAAAACTATAATATGGGCTATGATGATAGGGGTCCCATGCCCAATTATGAAAGAATGAGAGAATATTACAATTTTAATCCAAGAGAACATGAAAGAAGGTACCCTTACCCAAACCATTACTCAGAATACCCCAAAGGTAAACCCCAGTTCTACCCCAAACCTTTCTTTCCCCCTAAAAATAATTATTACCAACCAGATAGAAGGAATAACTTCTTTCCACCACCTAGAAATTCCCACAATAGGGATTTCAGAAATCCATCATACTTTCCACCCAGTTCAGGACCCATTAGGCCCCCCTCCACACCTAGCCCCCCCCCCCCACCAGAGACCCCAGTATCAAAATCCACCTTTCCAAAGGGAACAGGAAAATTTTTTCTGGAGAGGGAGAGACCAGCGTTTCCCCTAAATAAATTCCATAAACCTAGGGGAAAGAGGGCGGGGAAAACTAAAAGATCTAAGACTAATAAGGTCACGAAAGTATTAGAATCTATGGAAAATGAGGAAACCCCTAATAAAAATGATAATGTTAAACCCCCGGGGATTTTTAATTTAAGCAGTCATAGTTTGACTGCAGATGAATTTAAGTTGTTAGAGAGAGGGTTGAAATTTGCCCCCGATTATTCCCCTAAGGAGTTTGATGTTTTTATTGACCTCCAAAAGTTTATCATGAAACTGACCTTAAAAAAATTATTTTATAAGGAAGAGAAGCCGACATTATCTCCAACCCCCCCCACCGATACAATTATAGATATTCAAGATATTCCCAAAAAATTTAGAAAAAAATCCACTTTCTACCCCAAACAAGTAAAAGGAAGTTTTATTAATAGTTTTGAGACATTGGTAATGAATTAATTTTTAGAAATAACTAAGAAAAATATAAAGGTTAAGAATTTATCTAAGGGGGAAATGAGTGCCATAAAAAATTTAGAAAGTAATAAGAATATTGTAATTAAACCCGCTGATAAAGGGGGAGGAATAGTGATCATGGATAAGGAGAAGTATGACAGAGAGATCCTTAGACAATTAGAAGATCGTGATACGTACCAACTACTTAAATCTGACCCTAGCGGTAGCATCAAACAGAATCTTAGTAAACTTTTAGATAAACACCATACCATAGCCACTATTAGTCAGGAGGAGAGAGACTTTTTAACCATTAGTGATTTTAGCATCCCTGTTATATATGTTTTACCGAAGATTCATAAAGATGTTTTTAATCCGCCAGGTAGACCAATCATCGCTGGGACCAACTCCATCACCTCTAACTTATCAGAATTCATAGATTTTCATCTCCAGCCTTTAGTATTAGTAATAGGTCACACTTAAAGGACACTGGGGATATTTTGGAAAAATTGGATGAGATAGAGTGGAGAGAAGGAGATACTTTGGTCACAGCTGATGTGACATCTCTCTATACTATAATTAAACACACGGATGGGATACAAGCAATAGAAAAGAGTCTTATGGAAAACGATGTGGACAAAAATTTACAAGCATTCATTTTAGATAGTATTTTATTTATTTTAACTCACAACTATTTCAATTTTAACAATCAGTTTTATCTTCAGACTCAAGGGACAGCCATGGGCACCAGGTTTGCCCCCAGTTACGCCAACCTATTCATGGGTCGGTGGGAAGATATGTATGTTTGGCAGGGACATGATTATAAGGCAAACCTGGTGTCATGGTGGAGATACATAGATGATGTCCTTTTTATATGGAGAGGGTCAGAAGAGGACTTAAATATTTTCTGTAGGTTTTTAAATTCCAATTCCCTCAATATTATTTTAACCTTTGATATTAGCAGGTCCAGTGTTAACTTTTTAGATTTAACTATCTATCCAAAACATGGTCGCATGCACACATGTACTTTTCATAAATCCACTGACGTGAATTCGTACATTCCCATCCAGAGCGCACATCATGTGAACTGGTTGAGAAGTGTTCCGAGAGGACAATTTAAGAGAGTCAGGAGGAATTGTTCGGAAGATGAGACTTTTAGGAGGCAAGCATTAGAAATGGCGGATCAATTTATAGAAAAGGGTTATAATAAAGATACTATTCTATCATTAGTAGAGGACACAGCTACCATTCCTCAGAAAGAGTTATTGCCAAAAAATAGAAAGAAAAACGAAGGTCACAAACCCCCGAGTAGGAATTACGAGACAGCTTTTATTACCGGTTTTAATAACCAGCACAAAAGGATGGAACAGGTTTTGAAGAGAAATTGGAGAATTCTCCTACAGGATCCCATTTTGAATTTGTTCTTACCCAAGTCCCCATGCTTTATATATAAAAAAGCACCTAACTTAAAAAATAAACTGGTCAGAAGTGTCACTTTTAATAACGATACAAAGGGGAAGATTTTAACCAAGGGTTTCCACAGGTGTGGTATGTGCAGGATGTGCAAAACGGTTAAGGGAGAAAGAAAAATGGAGGATTTTATAGTGAAAGGGAAGAAATACCACATTAAAGATTTCATTACTTGCCACACAAAGAATGTGATATACTTAATCGAATGTAATTGTGGGAAGGTATATGTGGGAAAAACTTCCAGACCTTTGAAGACACGCATGCAAGAACATGTATATAACATCACCAGAGGTAAAAAGGAACATTCCCTATCAAACCATTTTTTAGAAAAACATCATTGCTCACCGAATGAGATTACTCGTTTCTTTGGCATACAGGGGGTTAAGCCCTACTGGAGAAAAAGTGATATCGAGGTCAGATTGGCCCAGGCGGAGATGAGATGGATTTTTAATTTAAAATCCCTCATCCCCCTGGGCCTCAATACTGACTTCGAATTAAAATGGTTTCTTTGAAACTTTCTGAATCTAGTCCCTAGGGTTCCTAATTAGGAGGGGATCTATCTGCGGTCATTCTATCCCGCATGTGCCCAATCCCGTTGGATCTTGGCAGCTAAGCAGAGATAGGCCTGTTTAGTACCTGGTTGGGAGCCCCCCAGGGAACACCAAGTACCGCAGTATAGCCCCCCCCCCCCCACAATGGACCCGGAAGGTACTTTCAGAATTTTTACTTTTTTACTTATTTACTAACTATCCTTTTTCTCATAAGGCTTAGCCCCACATATTTATTATTTATTATCTTAACATACACCATTTCACGGTAATATTCGTCTGTTCACCAGCACACAAATAGGTTTACTCCCATTCCCCTATTATCAGCACTATTTTTCATTTTTTATTTTTCCTTTGTCATTATTTTATTTATATTTTTTCACTGGTCCCTTTATTCAATTACATCACCGAACATTTATTATTTATTCTTATAGGTTTGTCATATTCCCCCATTTTTTCCGATTTTTATAATATTTTATATTCATTTAATCATTATGGAGGTTACATCACTGTTACCTACATTTTAGTCACTGTCACCCACGTTTTCCGCTTTTTTCATTGATATTTTTTTAATATATAATATGTTACTATGCTATATATGAAAAGTTTTCTAACACACCACCCGTAAGATACATTCATGATCCAACAAGGGTTAATTTGAAAAGACGGTATGGAGGTTTTTTTAATGTATTAATAAATGCTTTTTCCTGTTAATAATGTTTTTCCTCACCACTCTTTGATGTGAGAATATTTCTGTTTTAATTCTTTATTTAACAATATAATGTTTGAATTAATTCCTGTATTAATTAATTAAGAACGTTGCTTAACATTAAGGGCCAATTAAATTGATTGCACATGTTTTTGGTGGACCGGAAGACAATACAAAAAGGTCTCCGATCCACCCACCCCCATGCCTTGAGAAAGAATCCTGGAGATTTGAAACGCGTCGGCGGGGGTGTTTTAGTAGCAGCTGTGTGTGGTTTTAGCGTGTCCGTGCCCTCCGATCCACTCACCCCCATGCCTTGAGAAAGAATCTTGGAGATTTGACTCACCCCCATGCCTTGGAGATTTGAAACGCGTCGGCAGGGGTGATTTAGTAGCAGCTGTGTGAGGTTTGAGCGCGTCCGTCAGTTTCCGTGACTGTGTTATCTCGACCATCCCATCTTGTGCAGTCCAGACCTGCTTTCTTACCATCCAGGTACGCGTCCCCACTCCTGCTGTTTATCATCTGTATTTTTAATTTATTGCCTTCGTACGGCCGACGGTCGTACCCAGTGTAGGGTATAGCCGCCGTAAGCAGGGACTTTACTATGGGAGTGCTAGGGGCGTGTAGGTTGATACGACGAGCGTACGTTCGCATTCGCTCGTCGTGGGAATTTTCGTAGCGCTGGATCAGGCCCTATGTAACTATGTAAGAACAGAAAATCATCCCATATAGGAGAGAGAGAGACTTGTTGCAATTGAAGGGAGCGATTGTGTGACTTTCTGAAAATCATCCAGACACAAGCACTTTGAGAGACTTTTTATATATATTTATTTATTTATTCAAATCGCAATTGGAGGAAGCAATATTGTGACTGTCTGAAAACCATCTGAGCACATGCACTTTGAGAGACTCTACATATTTATTTATTTATATTTATTTATTTACATTGTAAATTGTCTGATGATTGGCACTCTGTTCTTTTTGTACCACACTGCCATCTAGCGACCAATGTGCAATATTGACCTGTCCTTTTGAGATATAATAGGATTTGCGAGAGTATCACTACCTGCCTATCCTGTTATTACTCAATTTTTTCTGCAGTAGTTTTGCTGTGTTATTTGTGATAATTTTTTAGGGTTTTATCTGGTTATAGTGAATCTCCCCCCCCTGGCTTTATATATATCTTTTTAGCTTTTTATATATTTTAGATTTAGATTTTTATTTATTTTATTTTAATTATCCCAGCGCCTTACCACTATTTCTTGTACTTTGTTCATGATTGAGGACTTTGTTGGTGATATTCCTAAGGTGCTCCAAGGCTCTCAACTTGAAGCACTGCTTAGTCTTCCAGACATATTTCTTTCCACACCCATATTCGAGCATATATACTATATAATTAGTAGTGCAATTAGCATATTGTTTAATTGCAAATTCTCTAGACCCATCATAGTTGGAAAATTATTTCTTATCCCTGTGGCAGTGTTTGCACACTTTACAATGTCCACAGGGATAGAAACCTGATGGTCTTAAACTGGATTCTTTTAAAGGAGCAGATAAGGTAGGTAGCAGACTGGGAGAAAGAGTGGACTTAAGATTTTTGGCTTTCCTAAACCGAACCTTTGGTCTAGAAGGAAGTATACTAGACAAATAGAGGTCTAAAACCAGAATTTTCCAATGGTCATTGATAATCTGTGTTATTTGTGACCTTGCTTGATTATAGTTGGTGACAAAGGGACAAATGGATTTATTATCTGTCCTCTCCTGATAAGTCAATAAAGATTGTCTGTCTCTAGCTCTTTTCAGACCACTTTCAACTAGATAGATGGGGTAGTGTTTCTCGATAAATTTTTCTTTGTAAAGTGTGGCTTGTTCGTCAAATTTAGCCTGATCCGAACAATTCCGCCTCACTCTTACAAATTGGGAATACGGAATGTTGAATTTCCATCTTCCCAAATGACAGCTCTTGAAATCAATATAGCTGTCTGCATTCAGATTTTCTATATATGTGGATGTATCAAGTTTAGTACCTCCATCTTGAGGTTTACATAAAAATAAATCGAGAAATTCGACACTAGCCCCACCGAAGTTGGCGGTAAACTTAAGCCCATAAGAATTATTATTCAAGGATTCTACAAACGCAAAATAATCATCTTGCGATCCCGTCCAGATCAGCAGGATGTCGTCAATATAACGACCAAAATAGGCTATGGGGAGTTTAGAGGTGTCATAAATATGGTCCTGCTCCCAGCTTCCCAAATAAATATTTGCGAAGCTGGGAGCGAACACTGTCCCCATCACCCCCATCAGCGGGACGCTGATCTGGAGATAGAAGGCCCCGTTAAATAAAAAGCTATTTTTTTGAAGAACGAGCTTGGTGCATTTTAAAATGAAATTAGTTATTTCAGGAGAAAGAGAAGGGTCGGAGGATGGTACTTTTTCTAACACCTCTATACCCCTATGATGAGGTATAGAGGTGTAGAGTGCTTGCACATCAATAGTGCACAGTTGGTAGTCTGATTGGCAGTCCATTTCATCTATCATCCTTAGGACTTAGGTCGAGTCCTTAAGATATGACCTTAGACTAGGTACATATTTCTTGAGGAAGCAATCCACATACTCGGACAGTCGAGCCATGACAGACCCAATCCCCGAGACGATAGGATGTCCTGGGGGATTGAGTCTGTCTTTATGCACCTTTGGAAGATGGTAGAAGGTCGCAGTCCGAGGATGTGGATTAGAGAGAAATTCAAATTCCTCTCTAGATATGCACTGGTCATTAAGACCTTCAGTGAGGAGGATATTTAATTCCTCAAGAAAGGACTGTGTGGGGTCACTTTCAAGTTCCCTATAAAAGTGAGAATCACTCAACTGCCTATTTGCTTCCTCTATGTACTGGGCATGGTCCATAAGCACTATCCCCCCCCCCCCTTGTCAGCAGACTTTATTACTAACTCATTGTTTTCAGTTAGTTCTTTAAGGGCCTTTTTCTCCCATTGAAACTGTATATGTTCCTAGAGTTGGTGAGATTTTGAAAATCTTGTTTAACAAGTTCCAAGAACATGTCAATACAACTACCTCTGGCCTCTACTGGATAAAACCTAGAATTTTTCTTTAATCCTGTAATATTGTCAGTGTTGGAGTTGGCAACTGGCTGGAATTACCCAGGGATTTTTTCTCATAATTTTTCAAAAAATATCCTTTTAAGGTCAAGTTTCTCCCAAACTTAGTCAGATCAATCATAAGTTCAAAATAGTTAGGGCCACATGTTGGAGCAAAGGTTAACCCTTTCCTACGTATACTACACAGAGGGTGTGAATACTACACTGGAAAGGTTAAATTTTCCTCTTCCCTCTCACTAGAAGTGGTGGGCTGGAGACTTTCAAATCTATTTTTGGTATGGACTCTAAAGTTATTTGGCATTTGAGAATTTTTGGGGAACTTCGTCCCTTTTTCCCTTATTATATTGAACCTTAGTCCATCCATTCTTAGTCTTTTCATTCCCTTTGCCGTTAGTTTGTTGTATTGACCCATTTCCATTTTTATTTTTATTCCCTACTGGAAGTGACTTAGTTTTTCTCTCTTTTGTCCAATCACGCACCTGATTATTTATATAGTCCATTTTATCCCTCAAAAATGTATCTGATTTAACAGTAATAATTTTTCCCACAATTTTCATAACCTTAGTCTCTATATCTAATTTTTGTTTCATAAATTGTGCATCTAACTCCATATCTGCTAGTTTCATCCCTACCAAATTTAATTCATTTTTAATTTCCAACATTTGCTGCTGTTTTTCAACAATACAAGTTTTAATAGCTCAAAGGAGCAAGCATCTAAAATTTTGTTCCATGTTCCTAAAAATGTTTCATTATTGGTTACTAGTGTTGGAGCTTTCAAAAGTCTTAGTCCCCTTGGGATTCTCTGGTTAGAAACATAGCTGGCAAGAGTCTCAAATATCCCAATACAGTTTAGTTTCTTTAATGAGTAATTTTTCCAAATAAAATATTTCATCCTTTGTTGTATCAGATGGATCATTGATTACAATAGTACTTTGATCAGTATTCTCAAAATATTTCTTTAATTGAGCTGATCTAATTTCTCAAAAATTCCCTTGTCTAAATTGCATCATTGTAATAACAATTTAACAAACTTGTCAGTGATTATACAATTTAACAATGATGATCTGAAGGTGCAACAACTCTAAACAAGACAAAATGTACAATACAGACTTAGTCCTCAAACAGGGATTAAAGGCACAAGATTCCTGTTAGAACCGCAGCTTCCCCTTTAAATACGTGGGTCCAGGTCCACACAAACAGCTGTGAATAGCATAGACACAATAACTTTTAAAATTATTGAGGTGATACAAAAAGATGTGGTGATAGGGACAATAGATTGTCACAGAGAGAAACTTTCTGGATAATCACATTGAATACTCTATCACCGTACGGACTTAATGAAAATTTTGAGATAACACCTTTCTTATAATTTTCTTAATTTTAATTTTATATTCAGTTTTCCCAACATTGTAAGATTTCATCTAAAACTATTTATATATTTATATTCATTATCATTATTATATGAGAGGGGGTGCGGTCTCAGAGAGGCAGTTTGGGAGACCTGGGAATCTCCATGTGAGGTCAGCTCTTGGTTTAGAAAGATATTGGATATGTGACCCAAAGTTTGGGCTCTAAAGTTTAGAGTTCAAATTAGATTTAGGACCGTTCAACAGAGAAGCCTTGCGATTAGTAACTGAGCAAGTTGGACTTTGAAGGATTGAGTGCCGTATTTTGCAAATTTTTGGGGTAAGCGCCACTACGGGGGACCCCCGCTCTACGTGCACCACCCTATATATATTTTTTATTCTGATTGTTATAACCACATTTACTTATATGGACTGTGCTTAGTGTGGGTTCTACACACACTTGAATTTTTGCTCCACTCCTTGCATTGTTACTAAGATGTCTCAACCATCTGATCCTGAATTTGGGCTGGCTCCAGCAGTATGCCCTAGGGGTGAATTACATTCCTATATGGATTCTGAAGCTGAAAGCATACTATTCAAAGACCATCTTGAAACTATTAACCCTAAGGATAACATCCAAGAGCTTAATAATGAAATATTGAGATACCGCAAGCGAGAGGTGGAGTTCCAGTTACATGGGATTACTATCTCTGACCATTACAGACAGAAAATCATTCCAAAGGGCTTCCGGATCAAGAAAATCCCGACCATTTGGTGGCACAATATGGAATTCTGTAGGAGATAGGTGGGGATTTAAAAAAAAAGTGTTCCATGGACCTCATGTTGCTTGTTGTAGAAGAAATTTCCAGGATTGTGTCAACAGCACAAAACCAAATTTCTACCTTTGAGGCCAAACATAAAGAAACACTTCGTGCTGATACCTCTAACGACTGGCTGACCAAGCTCGAGAACCAAATTACCAATTACCGTGACAACCTTATTAAATTTAAAAAGGATAAAATGAGGGTTGTCCTCAAAGACTACGAGGATAACCGCGTTTATCCGTGGCTATCTGGCATGAAATACTCATCCAGACGCAGAAAACCTCTGAGATCTCAGAGACCATGGTCTCTATCTAGCCTTGTGGAAACCTCAAGTGGTGAGAGCACAAATACGGACGGAGAATCTACCTCCATGGGCCGAGGCGGTGTGTGTGTGTGTGTATGTGTGTGTGTGTATATATATATATATATATATATACACACATATATTTTTTAAGAGTTAGTCTTTTTAGTGATAGTCTAATTATTTATCGTATATTTATATTCATTCGAAAACGTTGGTTCCTTTTGAGATTGTTAGCCCCTGAAATTACAGCGTTATGGGATCTTGCCACTAGTTAATTAGTCACCATCTGTGGAGACACTATATAAGAATACAACATAGTAGACGAGTGCAGCACTCAATTACCGACGTATATATTATATATATATATACACACACACACACACACACACACACACACACACACGTTTTCAATAGGGGAAGCCCCACGTTAAGATCGCTCCTGAGGAAGCCTTGCCAACTATCAGCCATTCCTTTAAGAAAACTTCTAGATTATTTCATTCACTCAACGTACGTGTGTGTGTGTGTGTGTGGATAGCTAAGTATTTACATACAGTTCATATTCTTCTACTTGCTTATATTAATTAAAGTGAAAGTTTGAGAAACTGCATCCATTGCTTCAACTACCCAGACACATGTTGCATAATAAAAGCATGCATATTATTATTAATAGGTTTTCATTGTAGTGCCATCAGATTAGAGATTTACAGTTAGTAACAAATAGACTGAGTGGGTAATACTGCTTTCACATCACCACCCTTAAAAAACACCAGATTTTTAACTCAAGTTTTTGCTGGGCAAATTGCGGTGTAAATCTGTGTTATAAGTCCACCTACAACCCGGGAACCTCCCAAGTCTGACCCTTTTACATGTGCCATGAATTTCTTGTGTTTCATTTCTGGTCTGCCTGCAGTTCTGCTATTTACCGCTATGAATTTAATAGTTGCCTGTCTCATTCTGGCAGACCATAAAGTAGACATGCAAGTACTAAACTCATATTGGCAAATAGCAGAACTGCAGGCAGACTAGAGAAGACCTACAAGTACTTCTAAAATGCCACTTTCTCCTTTTCCAGTACGTGGCTCCCGCTTAAGAGATTTGTTTAGTAATGCTATGGCAATAGTATACAAATCTCTCCAAACAGGTGTCTTTGTGAAGGACTAATGTTGAAAAACATGGGACCTTTCACACGGACACCAGTCCCATGTGAGACCCGGGAAAAACCCTTCTTTTTTACCAGGTCTTGAATGATTGGTCATTTGGAGGGCCTGTCTGCAAGCTTACAATCTATAAATTACAATGTTTACATTAAGAGTCTCTGCATGTTACTGGTTATATATGTTTGGGTAAGCCGTTATCTCAGCATGGTATGGTGTAGATGGGAGATTATGACTGCCTTCTTAAGGTGGCCATACACTAGAGCGATTATCGGCCACTCACTTAATTATCGGGTGATCGGGCAAATAATCGCTGTAGTGTAAGGCCAAGATCGTTTTTTCAAACGCCAAATAAACGTACCACAAATGCTCTGGTATATTTATTTATATTATTACTTTGGAAAAGTAAAATTTATATCGGGAGCAAGCACCCGATATTTTAAAGGAGCCAATCAGCAAGCTCATAGGCTCTCTATTCCTGCAATAGAGACTGCTCTATATCTATGTACAAAGCTGCTCCGTCAGCTTTGAATTATACCTTCAAAGCTGTCAGAGAAGCATAGTACATAGATATGCAGCAGCGGCTATTGCAGGGAGTAGTATAGACAGGGATCAGCTGGAACCACGCTGTGTGAAGCGCGGCTTCAGCTGATTCTTGTTGTATTTCTGCCTGCAATAACCGCTGCTGTACATCTATGTACTATGCTACTCTGACAGCTGCTGGCAGAACAGCTTTTTACATATATATGGAGTGGCACCATAGATAGCCCTGCTCCCTCCCCCTTCTGCTAGGATTATCGGTCCCAGCAGAGGTGGTGCATGGTGCCGATAATCATCCTAGTGTATGACCACCTTTACAACAGGGCTTTGATACATCTCTCCTTGCTCTCAGGCATGTGATTCCCTAGTTCTATCTTACAAATACAACTGCTAAGGAATCCAAAAGAGAACAGATAGTTTTTTTTGATGGAGGCATAGAGCAGTATGTTGGTTATGTGGAGCATTTCCATATTAAATATGGAAGATGGAATTAGAAATCCAGCACTCTAGAATTTTGCAATATAATACTGTAGTTGTGATTGTAAGCAATTCTTGCAGTCTTGTGGGCTACTTTGTACTCAGAATTTTACAGATGAACTTATCTGTGTGGAGTCTGCATGTTCCCCCTATTTTCTTCCACATGCTAAAAAACATGCTATCAGGTTATTGGTTGCTAACAAATTAACCCTAGTGTTAGGAGTAACACATTTTCTCTGTATACTAACTGGAGAGTATTGGGTTTGAGGAAGGGTGGTTGGAAAGGGCAGACAAGATGGGTCAAGGGGTTCTTATCTGCCGTCACATTCTATGATTCACAATCTATGCAATAGCAAAATGCCTCCATGGCCCAGACGGATGTGGGTTATACACAGAACAACCTGGGAGGTCCCTGCCCACGCAGAGAGCCAAACGGTTGGTTTGAGGCTAATGACTTCAGTAGAGGAGTATATGGCTTTTCACGCATGCTACAATGTTTTTTTTTTACAGCTGAAGTTTATGAGTTGCAAATACTGTATTGTATTGTTTTGATTATAGTTGGAAGTTTGTGAAAAAATTATTGACCTATCCTGATCTAGATTTCTTTCTAACCTTCCTATTATGAGAAAACTATTCACATGGCAAAAGCATAAATTCAGTCATCAGACCTGGACTTACACAGGTACATACAAAACCGCTCCAACCTCAGACGTCATCCTTGAAGGCCTCTACAATTTAGGTCATGTTCCTCCTCAATTGACCATACTATACATGAGACTTGAACCTGAAGATTAGACAAACCATATTGGACTAAAGTCTACTCGTGCAGAAATAAACTGCTCAAAACAAACAAAATCAGTGACTGTACTTTTATTAAATAAGTAGTAATCTATATAAATGCACACAATCATTTAAAAATTGGTGCTACAGGACAGCAGAAAGAATATAAACTTGGCAAATAGCAATAGTATTTAATCTAATGCGATTACATACATAGGATTACAAAATGCACCATTATTTTATTCAGAACACAAGGCTACAAATCAGCATTACCTTTGGTTTGTTATAATAATAAAAAATAAACACCCCTCCCCCCTAAAAAAAGAAATGAAAAGCAATATAGCCCCCCACAAAGTATATATATTGCACTCAACATAAATTTACAAAGCACCCCATCCCCCCATGCACAACTAAAATTAATTTACAGGAGAGCATGCATAGAAACACATACAAAAATAATTGCATTATTTAAGTAGTCCAAACTGATGGTGAAAATTGTACATGAAAAATTAGGCATGAAGGGAGTAGTGTGCACGGTTTTGGATGTGACAAAGAACTTGACTTAATTTCTAATAAATCACCAAGCAGGAAGGTTAATTAGGCACAATTACAATTTGCAGTGTTACAATGGTTACATTTTACTGAATCTTTTCTTGACATAAATATTTGTACATTTGTAATTTAATTATACATATGGGGAAAAGGTAACCTAACAAAGTGCTGAAACTACAGACAAAACACATACTACAGATTTTAGTTTCTGATTACATTAATAGATTTGATTGCAAATACATTAAAACAAAATAGCCTGTAAGAACCAATTCAAACAAGATCTTTGCTCTACAAATCAAAAGAAAAAACCCCAAACTGAAATAGAAAACCAACATATAAATCATTAAGCAAAACATTTTAACAGACCCACACTACACATTGAACCACCTATGTTTAGCATTAAGTACTTTCTAAAGTATAGACTTAATTTTACAATAATCTTTATCACTATGACAGTACACATGATAAGCATAAAATGGTTTGTGTGTGTTAGCAGAATCTTTTCCAAAACCTAAATATGTTTGCATGAAATAAACTGTTCCATTATAATAAACATAACATGCCTCCTCTGCTGTGTCCTTTGGTTTACTATTAAAAATATATTAAGAAAGGCAAGCTGTACTTGAAAAAGTGCTTTAAAGATTCGTAATCTACTTAAATCAATACATATTAGGTGGTAGAGTAGAATATCAATATGCAGACTCTCCATGTCTTCTATAAACAATTTTATTTTATTAACGGGCAATGATAAAAAACAAGTTTATTTTCATCTACAGCAATAAAAAACGTAAAAATTAATACGGTCCATAAGGAGATGACGCATGCATTGATTGTCTAAGCAAAACAAAAAAATTTTAAAAAAAAGCTTAAGATTGGCTATTAAATTGCATGTCAAAATTGTAGTCAGTAACTGTAGATATAAATTAGTTTGCAACACTTGTTTTCCATTCATCTGCAGAAGCAGAAACACATCCACCACTAAATAAGGTCAGAGTGAGCAAGAGGTGTAACGTTGTAACAAGAAACCAGATTTAGCTGCAAAACAAAGATCCTTCCTATTCAAAAAGCGCAGGCATATCTATAGGACTTTCATTTCTTAGAATTAAAACAATATAGAAATAATTGACTGTTCTAAAAGGTCATGAAAGAGAAGACAGTGAGTTAGTGAATACAGATTTACAGAGAATTGTTGTTTTTAAACTTTGTATCGCAAATTTCAAATATCTAGCATGGCAGTAGGAATACATACAGTTGGCAACATGAATAACAGCTAAGAGTCAAAAGCAAAACTGCATCAAGAAAAATACAACTAAACATTACCAACAAAACCTTAGTCCCCCGAAAAAGAGTATTGTTGGAATAGGCATCCAAGACTCTATATCTATCTATCTATCTATCTATATATCTACCGGTATATCTATATATGAAAGTGAGTGAGAGTCCATGTGGCGAGCAGCGTGACCTCTTTAATGCAGTTACAGAATAGTAACAATCATAGCGATGGCTATGATTGTTACTATGTTATAACTGCATTAAACACATGGACACTCACTCATATTACATACATCTGCCACGCATATGCGCCATTAATACTACTGGGCGATTTTCCGTCAGCGGCTAGCGTAATTAGGTCTGGATCTGGGCCGTTATCACCATCATTATTATCAGCATTATTATTATCCCTATCACCATCATTATATTTATTATCACCATCATTATTATCACTATCACCATCATTATATTTATTATCAGCATTATTATTATTATATATATATATATCAACCAAAAACACCAGAAAAATTGTACAGACAATCAGTTTACCAGTTTTTTCTGCCTCTGCTTCAATTGAACACATTGGATATTGGATAATATATGAATAAAGTAATATTAACAACGCATCTTCTAGAACAGTGCTTCTCACACTCAGTCCTTAGGCACCACAAACAATCCATGTTTTGCAGGTCTCCCTACAGAATAAGCGATATAATAACTACCACCTGTGGAGTTTTTAAAATGTAACAGTCAGTAATGAGCACACTTGCTTTCCTGTAAGGAGACCTGCACTGTTAGGGGTGCTTGAGGACCAACATTGAGAAACACTGTTCTAGAATAACTTGCAAGCACAGAGTCATTCTAGAAATTTGTTGTAAGGGTCTGTACAATTCATAAAAACAGGGCTCGACAAATACAGGTTTCCAGGTCACTACGGTGAATACAATTTTGAACCTGGCAACCAGACTGCGGTGAAGGAGAAACCAGTGAGGTCACTTGTGGCTTTTTTATCCACTGCTCATCTGCTGAAGTGACTGAAGAACGATGCTGGCTGTCCCTGTTTACTTACCTGCTCAGCTCTTCTGTTTCTGCCTTGCACACTAACTGGCTGAAGAGGAGAACAGGAGAAGGAAACAACTGCAGATCATAAACAAGAGAGCTTCCCTCATCCACTAAAACAAGTGATATTGGTGACCACAAGGGAAGCTCCTCTGTGGAGAAACTGCAAGTGGTTTAAAGCTGGGGAGAACCCACCCGCAAATTATCCACAGGGGAGATTTCCCCGCAGCCACCAATCACTTGTCCACTGAAACTAGGGACAACATTACAATCTATTTTTATGAATAGCATTTTCCATACTCTGTTTTCTTTTCAATATTCAAATAACTACTGTAAAAGGTATACCTTGAACTGGATGGAATAAACTACATTAGAGAAGTTTGCCACATACACATTTAAATAGTAAATCTGTAGAAAATGCATAGGTAATAAGTAATGTGCAACAATGTATACTCTTAAAGAATTATATTAAGGATCCACTATGCAAACAATGAGAAATATACAAAAAAATACCTCCATTAAGTATAAGCACACAGGATACTACAGCAATTTGGAAGAATAAATATGATTACTACAGTCCCAAAACTCAATATAAGCTAATTGAAAACCTAACCAATACTAAGCATAGGTTATAAAAAGTGCAAAATCAATTTTTATATTCCGTCATAGCATCCAACATTCATTATTTTTTTCCTCTTGCTTGCACTATTAAATAAACCATGAAAGCCATGTCTTTCGCAAAATGTTTCACTCATAAGCCCTCACTATTTACTTTCACTTATAGTGCTAATATATGCATTTCCTGGCATATAAACATATGACATATACACATTCATATAATAAATGCTATTTTGTAGGGGCAAAACCAGCTCATTATACTACTGTTCTCTATATTTTGTCATAATATGTAGATGAAAAGCAGGTATAGTATTAAAGGGCAGATTTAGATTTCCAGGTGGACTAAAATATTCAGAAAATGTCAAACAAACCTATATATAAGCAGGATGGGGAATTAAGGACATTCTCAAGAGTTAAAAGAAATAACTTAATAAAGTAAAATAATTTTTACTGTACCCAATTATTTTGCATTGAAGCATTTTGCTTCATATTTTAGTTTGGGACCTACCATACTGATGCAAATATGACAATGCAAAAGCATTTACACTACAAACAGTTTTAATCTAGCCATCAAACAAGAATAATGCAGTATAATTTGAAACCTAGGCTATGGCAAAGTGATAGTAAACATAAACCCTTGAAGTTAATTGGGATTGATAAGTTAGTAATATAGTACAAATAAAGCTAAGATCTGCAAAATAAAGCTGTTCCCAAATGTCAAATATTCATGATTAACTTTAAAAAGGAATTTGATCTGACAAACACTATATATCACATTTTCCAATACACATTTACAATACTATAATGAGCAAAAATAAGTCACACATGATTCTATACTTTGAAATAAACACATGTAGCCATAATGCGCAAAACTTTGTTGATGAAAGCAGTCTTATAGCTACTTGATTAAAGTTCAGATCAATTATAAACACATAAAAAAAAGAAAACAAACAAAACAAGCCTTTACAGAAATGCTGCCTTCAAAAATAAAACACCCACAAAAATTAAATATACAATAAAACGCTGTGAATGCCTCTTTCCTTCTATCAGAAGGCAATATATATTCTATTTTATCCCGCATTTTAAAGGAAAAAAAAAATATCCCCCCCAAAAAAATTAATTTCAACTTATAGTCTATCTTGAGCTGCTTTCTCAAGGTAATATACGTTAACCAAGTGGCGTTTCAGGTGTTTTGTATATTCTTCTACTTTCTTGAATGCACGGTCACAAAAAATGCAGACAAAACTATCTGTGGAAAGGTTTGTACCAACAGAAGACAACCCCATACTTGGCTGTACACCTGTGTTTTCTTGAGCTAACTGCAAGCCATTTAAACCAGAATCATCACTTCTTTCAGAAACATCATCACTTATATCACTGCCTTCATGACTGTGAATTCCTTCATCCTCCTCAATTTCAACAGCTTCATTATTAGAGACTTCACATGGGGAATTGCCAATGTCTTTTGGGTTATGAACATTTGGAATCTCTATAGCAGGTTTTAAAGGAAATGCTCTGGAGTCATTTGAGTTTTGTCCTACATCTTCTAAAACGCTTAGCCCTGAATTGTTTTCTGGTTTATCACCTGTAGTATCGCAGTAAGAGTCATTAGTGACATTTATCTCCACTTCATCTGCTTGAAATGTATTATTTAAAGACTGACTTTTTGTGAAAGTCTCAGTGTCCATAATATATTGGTTAGGGTGGGGGCTCATTTTAGAGTTATTTGAATCTCCATTGTCTGCCATCTTTAACCCGATGTCTTCTGAGTTTAGCTTACTGGTCTCATTTGTAATTTTGTTAGTCATTGCATAAAAATTAGTATTTAATAACTCACCCACTACAGTATCTTCAGGTTTAATTTCAACTTCCTGCACATTGTCCTCCATGATTTCTGAGGCTAATATTAGATCATCCGGAGCTTCTGAAAAATATTGAGAACTCACAACCACTGGTGGAGTATCAGTGTTTGTATCAGATTTGTTTTGAAAATTACTTTTTTCATTATTATCTTTATCTGGTTTACTGGATTTGCTTTTTGTTATACTAGTTGTAGGACTTACAGTTTTCTTTTGGAATTTGTTGTTAAAAGGTTTTGTTAGTTTTTTCTTTTTTAAGCAAATCTTTTGCTTTTGGGATTTTATAGCTCTGGCCTCTTTTGTAGCAAACTTACATGTGGGTTGTTTTTTCTGTGTCAGTTTCCTTTTCTTTACATTTGTATTTTGATTATCGTTTATCTTAAGTGGCTTCTCAGACACTACACTAGATTTTCTTTTAGCACACTTAGATTTTAAAGCTCTTTTAGCATTGCCAGTATCCTTGTCAGTCTTGTGAGATGAAAGTTTTTGGCTACGTGTGGTAATTGGCTCAACAGAAAAACTGGTAGTTTGTTTAAGTTTAGTACATTTCTCCCTATCCACTTTTGATTTTCCCTCATACTTCCTTTCTGTGGAATCATTTCTTACATCTGAATTTTCCTTTTCTTCTTGCTTTGTTGGGTCAAGTTCCGAAATAGCTAAATCGCCTTTTTTTGTCCTTAGCTTGACTTTGGAAACATCCATAGTGATATCAGCACAACCTGAATGTCTAGATTTGATGTGATACTGCAGATTACACTTCTTAGATGCAGCATAATCACACACAGGACACAAGAATTGTCGTGGGTTAACATGCAGTTCCACATGTTTTTTGAAGTTGCTCCGGTCTGCAGTTTTGTAGTTACAGTGAGGACAGGTTAAAGGTTTTGGTCCATTATGAACCTGCCTGGCATGTCGTGTCACTTCATGTTGATTTGACGCAACATAACTGCATTGCTCACATTTAAATGGCTTCTCACCTAAATGTAAAAAAAGAACAAAGTATAATTTCAAATATAAAAAAAAATAAAATTATACAATTTCAAAATCTAGGAAAAGTAAACGGAATATAAATATAAATATATATATATACATACACACATATATATATATGTGTGTATGTTTATATACATACACACATCCATCGCACAAAAACAAGCAAACATGCAGATACATAATTTAAAATCCATACCCAGCTGTTCCATTGCAGGCATTGTTAAAAAGAAAAAGTAAACATACACATTGTTAACTCAAGATTAAAGGATTTGAGAAAAACAACATTCATGACAAATCATTTTTAAAAATTAGATTAACAGATTAGATTAATAAACATTTTGAGAACTTTATTGTTTTAAACTTCACTCCATAAAATCATTCCTACACAGTGGAAAATTCAGGGTTTTAAAATGGGGTTTCCAATGCATGTGGATTATATTAGCATACCCCCCAATATTTTGGAGCCTGAAAACGGGACAAATAAGCTCTGCCCCCATCCTCCCACATGGGGCAAAAAGTTAAATAGTAATTTAAAAACCAAAAACCCAAACCCTGCATTCATTGTGGCCCGCTTATTGGGACAAACTAAAAGGCAGTCGGGACAGCTAGATAGTCAAAGTAAATTAGGACAGTTGAGAGGCATGTCTAAGGGGTCTGAACATGGCACACATATGCCAATCCCAGGCCCACAATATACCCCACATAAAACTAAAATTACTTCTGGCCTGTGAGTGTGTGTATGTTAGGGAATTAGACAGTAATGCGGCAGAGGTTGATGTGAAGGTCTTTAAAATTGTAAACAGCTACTTAATATGATGGCACTATAAAAAAAAAAAAAAAAAAAAAAAAAAAAAAAAAAAAAAAAAAAAAAAAGAAAAATGACAATAACGATAATATGGTCATACTATCTGACTAGCAAGACATTCACTAACATTCTATGTGAAAGCAGGAAGTTTATAATGTAGATTTGAAAATAAAACTTCTAATAAAGAAATGCAATGGTTATTGGCTGCAACAAGTCCTGTTTTTATTTTTTTTTAGGTGATTTATAAGTTACTTCTTTCACACTTTAAAATAGTAGTTTTATATTGAAGGTACACATCTAATAGTAATAGCAGTATACAATGCATTAGTAAAGCACATCACACAATGGACCAGTGTTTGTTAATGCACAAGCACTGTTGAATTTTTTTTTTTACCCATTCACCATGCCCCATCTGCCCCCCCGCTGTGATGTTACAGATTGCGAAATAAAATAAAAAAATCTGCGGTGTTACACATTCAAAATAGGGACAGCCACAAAGACCCTTTCGGCTGTACCTATTTCAAATGTGTAACACCGCAGAATTTTTTTTAATGAATGGTTGAGTATGCGATCCGCATAATCACCCATTCATTTTCGGAAAACAGCGCCGCCGGACCAGACCACCGGAGAGGTGAGTAACCCTCTGGTGAGTGACTTAGGGTTAGGATAAGGGAGTAGGAAAACCTTATCTTTCGGAGTACCGTGTTCAGTGCTCCGGGGATCAGCACCCAGGAAGCCACACCTTTTTTTTGCATTTTCCATTTTTGTTCACATTTTCTTTTTTAATGATCAATGTGTGGGGTTTCTGGGAAACCAGAAACACCCTTGGGCACACCACTGCTATAATTATGGGGCTGATAAGTATATCATATCGAAATTATATACTTTACATCCCTGTCCTTACTTAACTAACTTTATTTAACTAACTAACTTGTTGGAGTACTTATAATATCACAATACAGAGGTGTTTATTATAAATCTATTCAGGATCTATGGATTAAGTTAATCTATACTAACAACATATTGATAGTCTCCTCGTGTGATTGTTTTTATATCGCTAATCTGTCTTATGTAAACACTATAATTTATTTATTTTTTATTCCTATATTTCGCTGCCATCATTGCCACTTATCTTCCAATTTTACTTACCCCTTGCCCACATACATGGACCCTGTAATATTCATATTTTAATGCATATTAATAAAAATTCATTATTTTTTAATATACTGCTATTTTTGTGGACATTAAGAGTGCTCTTATTAGACCCCTTTTTCTTTTTTCTCTAAATACTGGTATAAGTTTAAGACAGAGGAGATTTTATGCAATGAAAGCCCCTATTGTTAGTGTAAGAAAACAGCACAACCCATCTAGCAATTAGTAAATATGTCTAATTTGAGAATAAAATAGGTTTTTAAAAATGCATACACTACACTATACTGACAATTACTTAACCAGGTAAAATAGGTTTTAGGGTGTTATTTTGCATAACGTATTCTCTAATTTGCATTCTTCATATATGAATAGTAGCTGTTGTTTATACCAAACACGTCAAGTTTACCAAAGTATTTTAAGCTTAATCACAACCCTGAAGTTGGAGAATGACCCGTTTTGTGGAGTGCTCGTTGGACAACCTATCAGATAAATTTCTGCAACCAGGCGTCTGATCAACAGCTATTAAAAGAGAAAGAGGAGGAGGAGTTTTATATTCAATTGGATTTCAACCTGGATGACAGATCATTAGAACTGCACATTAAATTTGGCCTGCCCCTCACAAACTCGACTTTGTTAAGTCAATATAAAGGTTTTATTGATTATTTGTGGATAAATATTTACAGACCAAACAAATTTTTTAGCTGATTTTTGCTCAGTTTTTATATCGAGTAATTGATCAACGGACGAGAGCTAATCGATCATTTTGGATTTACAGGGCAAAACGGTGGCTCAGCGATTAGCACTTGTGTCTCACTGCGCTGGGATTACTGCGTTCGCTTCTCTGACTAGTTTTTATCTGTGTGGATTTTGTATGTTTTCAGAGGGTCTGCGTGGGTTTATTTCAGGCGCTTCAGTTTTCTCCCACATGCCAAAAAACATGCCGGTAGGTTAACTGGCTACTGACTAAATTTACCCTAGTCTGCATGTGTGTGTATGTGTTAGGGAACTTAAATTGTAGATCCAATGGGGCAGGGACTGATGTCCAACATATTGGAATATGCAATATATTCTCTGTAGAGCGCTATGTAATCGTATAGTGCTATATAAAGGTTTAATCACAACTGGTGTTATTTTAGGACAAATACATTTTTCTGGCCCACCATACCATTGACATAGCTTGTGGTTATGCCCCAATATGTAAAGCTCATATGAATGCTTTTTAGAAACACAAGTATGTAAAATTTTACTGTTAGCAGGCAGGCAAGATCACAAGTTACTTTCTTTCCATTAAACATCTTCTAAAAAGCATTATGCAAATGAAACCAATATAAACAAACTACAATCGATCAAATATTTCTCAGTGTTGTATTGTAACTTTTGCGTTTACAAACACAAATTACTATTTATTACCATGAACATCAGTATGAATGTATATCATAAAAAAAGTACACATTACCATAAAAAGAACACATCATTGTAACCAACCTGAGTGAGTTCGCATGTGCCTGGTCAAATGAGTTTTCTGTGAGCTTGAATAGGGACACATTACACATTGATAAGGTCGCTCTCCTAAACAGAAGTTTTTAAAGTTAGTTACAAATTTCTAAATAATCATAAAAGATAAAGCTTTAAAATTTTGAAATAACATGATTAATTGAGCAAAAACAATATTACACATGGCTTAATCAGTGCTGGAAGTGCTGATAATGTCCAGTTTCAAAGAACTATTTTACAATCTACTATTTCAACTGATGCAAATTCTGCAGCAATTAGTGCAACATTGTTTCAATATAGGAAAGAAACTGATGTTACCAGAATAGGAAATTTAAGAACCAATGCAAGTGGAGTCCAATTCACTAGAAGTGCATTCAATACTAGATTTTGCGATAGAAATAGTCCAACAGCAAAAAGTAATTGTAAAAAATGTTCAGTAATTAATAAGTAATCCTTGTATATTTTCTCAGTTCAATCAATGCCACAATAATAATGTACTTGGTAGGACAAGTAAACAGATCCAATGGTTATTCCTGTATGCTGAATCTTAATAATGGAAGCATACTGTAATGATGAAAAAAGTGCCCCAAGCGAAATAACCAGTGTATTTCCACACAGTATTCCGGCAACACACACTATAGAATGATTTGCAGAGTACCTTAAATTACCCTGGATTGATACACCTCAGGGTAAAAAGCTTTTTCCTTGCTCCTACTATTTCTTCCTCCCTTACTATGGTGCCAGCAGCGGCTCTGTTCACAACAGGGGCCAGATTTACTAAACTCGATTTTGAGTTTTAAAGCGCTGAATTTACTAAAGTAAATTAAAACTAAAATCACCAGAGTTTAGTGTATTTTAAACTCGCTGTAGAATAAATTGCTATGACAAGTTTCAAAAGGCAAGAGCGTACAAATCAACCTTAAACACCGGCAAGA
>WWET01007084.1:6684-18167 GCA_011038615.1 Limnodynastes dumerilii | reverse complement strand
AGAACTGCTTTTATTTGTATATATATATATATATATATATATATATATATATACACACACACACACACACACACTTATATATGTATTTATCTTTGCAAGATGTTTAAAAAAACAGAACTGTTGTGGGGTAAGTCAATTAACTGTTCCTATAGTAAATATAAATAAATCAAATTAATATCAGTGCCCCGCAATCTTGAAACAGCACAAACACTTTACAAGTAGTGGAAAAACAATTATTCCACTATTAGCGCTACGCTTTTCCTGCCTGGGCTTCTGAAACAGTAGAAGCCACAAATCAGTTGTCACCAGGGATGGTTTACCCAGGAGAAAATCACAGCTGTAGAAACGCGCATGGCCCACCTCCTGTGTACAAACCTTGTGACAATAGCAGCAGTCCTCTTCTTGCTACCAGTGGGATGTAAGTAAAGGTGTAACGTGAATAAAAAAAAATTATAATTTTTTCTTTACAGCACTACAAGTCCCAGCATGACTCTTTGCAATAGGAAGATTAAATTAAAAATTTGCATTTTGGCACTTTAAATAAATCTGATGCTGACAAGCACCTTACTCTCTATACGAGTGGTTCCCAAACTGTGCACCGTGGCTCCCTGGGGTTCTGCGGAAAAATTATGGTATCCCGGCCAGGGCAGTGCAGGTGGATCGTAACGGGAGTCCGGCAGCTGTTAAATGTCTGACAGTCTGCCGGCACACATATTTTCCTGCTTGATGTCATGACGTCACCTGCATGTACAGAGGAGCCAAGGAGAGCATATTACAGGTATGCTCTCTGCACTATCAGCGCATAAAAAAATAATAAAGGTGATGGGGCAACATTGGAGCCATGATGAGAGAGACAACAAAGGAAGAGAGGATGGGGATGGGGGACAACAAAGGAGGAGATGATGGGGAAGGGGACAACACAGGAGAAAATTATGGGAAAAGGGGACAACACAGGAGAAAATGATGGGAAAAGGGGACAACACAGGAGATGATGGGGAGGAGGACAACACAGGAGGAGATGATGGGGAGCTGATGAGGGGAAGCAGAGAACTGACATAGGTGAGGGGGAGATTATAAATGGGGAGGGGGAGGTGATGAAAAGGTGGGGGCATGATGAAGGGGATAGAGAAATGATAAAGAGAATGGGGAAGATGATGAGAATGGGAAGATGATGAAGTGAATGGGGAGATTAAGATGATGAAGCGAATAGAGGGAGGTGTTTTTATTTTTTATAAGATATATTTTATTTTGCTTTTTGGAAAACCTGTTCTAAAACAGCCTACCCATGTTCCAGGTGAAATAACAGAAAGAGTACTCCAATCATTTCTTGCTGCTTATCACTGAGACAGGGACGGTAAGTTATTATGGTACATAGATTGTGTTTTTTAAAAGGTGGCTGTGTCCTGCCATCAATAATTTATAAGCAAATGCTAGAGAGGGAGGTAAGTACCGTATTAGAGAAGTTTATTTTTAAGTGTAGGTAGGGACCTATCTGAATGAGGTAACCTTGCAGACGGGCAATCACATTTTCATTAAAATGTAAAGCTGTAGATTGCTTTAAAAAAAAAAAATAAAATACATCTTGATGTCTATTTTAATAAGTATTTCTGTCTTTACCTAAATAGTTATTATGCTATTTTGACTCATTGGTAATTATTTTGTCTTAGGGGTGCCTTGAAAATATATGGAGACCCTAAGGGGGTGCCTCGAACTGAGAACGTTTGGGAACCACTGCTCTATACTATATATTGGTTTATAGTAGTGCTAGCGGACCATATCAGACAAACTTAACTTTTATTTAATCAATCTTATTAGTAATAATTTGATCAATCTTTGAAAGAAATCCTGTCTGCCTCTACATTAAATGATTATATGTATCTGCTGGGTCCATGCTGCCATGCTAGTTTGTCCCTTGGCACAGCACATAATAGAGTGGTACACTTTTATGTATGTTAGAACAAAATCCACTGGAGATCATTACCTGTCACCTCCAGCTGTGATCCTGTGCCAGGCATAATGGCAGGTTCAAACTTCCAGTTTTTGAGACTTATCGCATCTAGGGCTGGGGTGGCAAACCCTGCGGCTTTTGAGCCACATGTGGCTCTTTAATTTCTGCTGTGCGGCTCCTGGACAGTAGCTATAAACCAGAGATGTCCTATATGCAATACTATTTAACAGCATTGCACATAGAAAGATCTCTGATTTACTGCTGCTATCCAGGAGCCGCAGCAGCTGCAATGAGGGATCCCTAGGAGCCTGCACTATCTGGGCTGTCATTCAGACCATGAAAAAAATATATAAAAATATATTTATATATATCAGTCATCCTGTAGTGTGGATGAGCACCGTCTGGGCCGGATACTAATGGCTGCACTGGGTAAGTATAGAAGTGTGTGTGTGTGTGTGTGTGTGTCTCCACAGTTATGTTTATTTGTGTTTGTGGGTGTGTGTCCAGTTATGTGTGTGTGTGACAATAGTTAATAGTTATGTGTGTGACAATAGTTTTGCGTATTTGTGTGTGTGTGTGACAACAGCTATGTGTATTTATGGGAGTGTGTGTGTGTGTGTGTGTGTGTGTGTGTGTCAGTCGTGGTCTGTGCTTCTCTTCTGTATTGCATAATGCAGGGGTAATTATTCTATACACACATATACATATTCTGGCTCTCTTGAGACTTCGACTATACTTTTTGGCTCTAAGGGCCGGACTGCCTGGCCACCCATGATCTACGAATGCAACTGTTGATTCCACAGGCTGTTCTTATCAGCATAGCTGCAACAGCAATAAGCCATAGGTTCTGTTGGCTTCAATACAATGCGCCATAAAAATTCTCTAAGTACCAAGAGCAGACACAGGGAAAAAGAAAAAAAAAAGGCTACCTACTAGAGGCACTGGACCGTAATCACAGATGAGAAAGCTATGCGGATATACATGTATCCACACGTAGCTTAAAGCTCCCTGCCTGATTCAGACTTAAGAAGGAGCTTGAAATTGAAGAGAGGAACGTTACACCTGGGCAAAACAATGATGATTTCAGGGGGAGTCAAGTTAATTGTATTCTTTGCATGCAAGGATATATCTTTGAATTGCTTACTGCACACAGATTGTAAAATAGTGATCGCGCTACATGTTTTTTTGTAGAGTGAAAATACTCCTCTTAACATTTTTAAGGAGTATACCTAACCAAAGAGGAGTATATAATTATCAGTAATTAAATAAAATGGTAAAGTAGTCTATGCTGTTCCAAAAACATATTATTTATAAGTAATAACTATGATCGGTTGCTCCGATTGTCTCATTGTCAAGATTTGGATATCATATAACACCAAATTATATGCTCTTTAAAAAAAAACACATCTAACTGAAATATATATACCTATCTATATCTATATATAGATATATATCTACATATAGATAAATACACACACTCACACAAAGAGCGGCACTCAGAGATAAAGTACTAGGAGTCCAGGGATTTCAACATTTCAATTTTAATGGCAAAACTTTCGTTATTAAAACTGAAAACAGGAGCCATGATGCTTTTATAATCTCAGAGTGAATCTTTTTGTATCTGTATTTGGCCATTCTCTCATAAAATGCAGGCAAGTTGCACTTATTTATTTTTAATTGTGCACAATCTGTTATAGAAAAAGCAGCTAGTCTAGACACAGCTTATTCTATATAAAATGCATGAATTATAACAGAGTTGTATTACTTGGACAGTGCTAATAAATACAGAGATGGCAATATTCAATAATCTTTTCTATGAAACGAGGGTGGTATTGTAAATACTTCGTATTAATGAATACAAAGGTGACATGCTTACAATTCCCAGTGGAAATATATGATATGTGTGAGATTTAGCCAGTTAAAAGTTGAGTCCATTAAAAGAAATGGAAATTCTGTAATAGGAGTATTGTATGCGCTGATAACAATTTGAACAATACTCCTGTATACACACACTGTATGATAAGGTCTGTTACTCACACTCCTTTTCTTCTTTATCTGGGTAACATGGGACACTGGGTGCTCTAATGGAGGTTGGAGTGCATCTTATCTCTGTTCATATAAAAACCCGGTTTTTAATAACCGAATAATCACCAGCATTGTGAATTTTGCTAGTCAAGGTAGAAGGATGTAGGAAGGGGGTTAAAAAGAGGTAGGAGACTTGATTTATGCACATATATACACACTTATTACAAGTGTCCGTGTGTGTGTGTGTGTGTGTGTGTGTGTGTGTGTGTGTGTATGTATGTTAGGAAATTAGACTGTAATGTGGCAGAGGTTTATGTGAAGGACTGTTTAAAAAAAAATCAAAAACATACAGTATGTAAAATGACATTACTGATAATAGGGTAATACAGTTACTACCTGCCTGTCAAGACATCTAAAACATCCATTAATGTTCTTTGTGAAAACAGGAAGTTTATAATGTAGATTTAAAAATAATAAAAATTCTAGTTTAAGGAATTGCATTGGTTATTGGATGTAACAAGTCCTGTTTTTGATATTTTTTTTAGGTGATTTGTAAGTAACCTTTTTCACACATTAAAATAGTAGTTTTATTTTGAAAGTACACATCTAATAGCAATAGCAGTATACAATGCATTAGTAGAGCACATTACACAATGGACCAGAGCTTGTATCAGTTCATAAGCACTGTTGAATTTATTGTTACCCATTCACCATCCCTCACCTGCCTCCCTATTGCAGCATATGCCATTAACATCTTCCTCTGTGTCAGTCTGTCCCACATGGACATGAAGCCACACCCCTTTTATGGCACCCACTATTTTGATAGGGCCGTTTGCTCCCAAGCCAGTTCTAAACTGGTTGGGATATTGATTGCTTATGCCTCGGTGAGGCATAGCAATCGATCCTCGGAGCACCGAACATGGTGCTCCGAACGGTAAGCAACCCCACTACCTAACCCTAAGTCACCCCATCGCAGCCTAACCCTAAATCTCCCCCACAGTCAAAGGAAATGTGCGGAAAAATTACTTCACTGAAAGGGTGATAGATAAGTGGAATATTCTCCCATCTGAGGTGGTTGATGCCAGTACAGTAGAACAATTTAAACATGCTTGGGATAAATATAAGGGTATCCTAAATTGTAACCCCAATTGAGGGTAAATAGGGTCTAGGGTCAGTATAGTTTTCAATAAACAAATGGGCAGACTAGATGGGCCATGTGGCTCTTATCTGCCGTCACTTTCTATGTTTCTATGACAGGAGTGGTGGGATGATTCTGGAAGAATTCTCTGAGGCGCAGAGTTCACAAGAACCTATGTACATTACAACCTACGGACATTATCAAGGCTGATCTGGACAGGATACTCTTATATGCAGTGGAAGATGGTGACATCCCCAGCATGTACGTGAGGCACTGACGGTAGCCTCACCCACCATCCTGATTACTTATACCCTTCCCAAGATTCACAAAAATCCTGCTTCCCCCCCTGGACGCCCGATAATATCGGCCAGAAACTCAGTCCTTGCCCCAATTTCTAAATTCCTTGACCACTTTCTTCAGCCCCTGATCCAGGCCCAACCTACCTACCTTAAAGATTCCACTAGCTTTCTCAAGGCATTGGAGAACTTTATGGACCTACCACCCCATACCATCTTGTGTACTATTGACATAGTCAGCCTATTCACCAATGTACCTCATCAAGAAGGAATTGCTGCCACCGCGAACTTCATCAGGAATAATACAGACTATGTGGGACCACCGGTTGATCTGGTAATTGAACTTTTGAATATGATTCTTACCAATAATTATTTCATGTTTGATGACAAACTTTACCTACAGCTGAGAGGCTGTGCCATGGGCTCAAATGTGGCACCAACATACGCCAATATTTATATGTTCAGCAAGGATAAAGCGTTCTTCCTTGATCATCCCAACATCAAGTCTCATATCGCCTACTATACTAGATTAATTGATGACATCTTTCTTATCTGGACAGGCACCCATGAGTTGCTTTTGAATACCCTGACTTAGATTAATCTGATTACTCTCCATTAAAATTACGTTTGAACTCAGTGATACCCATATACACTATTTGGACATTCTTGTCACCAGAGAGGGGACCTCCTTGAGTACTACGCTTTATAGCAAAACAACGGACAGGAATACTCTCCTACATGCTAGGAGTTTTCACTAACCAGTCCTTACCAAGGGACTCCCGTTCTCACAGTTTCTACGGGTGATTCGTGCCAATAACAACACGGACACTGCTGAAGTACAACTGGCAGCGATGAAAAAGAAATTCCTTGCTAGAGGATATCACTCCGAGATACTTGAAGAATCACTACTCAAGGCCAAAGCTGTGCCTAGATCCAAGACTCTCCAACCACAGGAGAAAACTGAATTGATGAACAGGGTACCGTGAGTGACCCAGTACTCTCACTTAAGCACCTTCATGGCAAGGGCCGCTCAGTCATTGTGGCCTATTGTCACTACGGACAAAACTCTGCCTGCTCTCAAGGACAAGTCCATCCTGCATAGTCACACTAGGTCCAAGAATCTTAAGAACTTACTGCGTAAAAATTTGGTCTAATCTAAAGATTTACCTACTGCTGGAACTTTCCTAAATAAAAGACCAGGGTGCTACAAGTGCCTGGGGTGCGCCACCTGTAAGTTTTTGGAACCCGGAGCAGAATTCGTGCATCCGAGATCTGGTAAATGGTATCCTATTAGGCAGGTGATTACCTGCACTACGACCTTTGTAGTTTACCAAATCAAATGCCCCTGTGGTTTGCTATATATTGGTAAAACTGTCATGATGTTAAAGGAGAGAATGGCGCAACACCGGTCAGCCATTAGATTGATACTACAAGGCAAGCCGATTGATCAACCTGTGGCAAGACATTTTGCCACCTACAGACATACCATCACTGATTTGCAGTATAAAGGAGTCGAGCATGTACCTGTTTCACCCAGGCGAGGTGACCGCGACAGAACCCTCTCCCAACGTGAAGCCTATTGGATTCACACTTTGGATACTCTTCACTCGAAAGGCCTCAATGAACTTCTACCTCTGAATTGTTTTTTATAATTTCTTCTTTTTTCTGCTTCAATCTCTAGATTCCCTTTTTTTCTTTTTCTTTTTTTTTTACCTGGTTGATATAGTCTGGTGTTTATTTGTCCTGCCACCTTGCTAGTTACCTAGTTGATTTGTGCAGTTTTTCTTTATATTTCTTTTTATGTATATTTGTTTTTCATACTTTTTCTTAATATTTGTTCTTGTTGAGATTGTTGCATTATTGTGTGCATTTCTCTAGCTGATTAATATTTGTTTTTTGCATTAATTCTCTTTCCCCTTGTTTTATTTACGTCCCTGTATGTTCCCCTATGTTCCTTTGTAACCTTCCCTTGTTTGTTGCCCTGTGAAATATTCATTTCTATAATTTCTGTGTTACAGATCACAACACCACCAGCCTCACACCGACGCGCACAACATGCGGGGAGCTCAGCATCTCCCGTTGCTAAAGCAAAGCACGATCCTCCGGACCTGATGAGTCATCGTTATCTCTGCAGTGACTCATCTCCGATAAGCCCTGCTACAGGCGGCTTCCGGGTATCGGCAGTACAGCTGTTCGTGTGGAGGTGGTGATTGGGTTTTGCGCCCTTTTTCTTATATTTTCTCTGTTCTTTTCTTTGTGCTTCATCTTTCTTTCTTACTGGTGCCCTGAAGACAATCCCCCATATAGGGATTGAAACGTTGGAATTTACACCGTTATGATTACCTTGATGTAACGCTGTTTTGCGTGCATTAAATATACAGCTTTGAACTTTATTATTACAAGTCTCCTGTGTGCATCTCTCCTTGCCTGCATATATCTATATCTATATATATCATATACTGCTTTCCACTGGGAATTATAAGCATCTGACACCTTTGTATTGATTAATGCTATGCATATACAAGCACATTTTCTGTGTATACCACCCTCATTTCATACTTAAGATGATTGAATACTGACATTATTAGCGCTGTCCAAGTAACACAACTCTGTATTGTTATAATTCATGCATTCTATAGTGAATAATCTATATGTCTATACTAGCCGCTTTATCTATAAAAAAAAAATGGTGCACAATTTAAAATAAATAAGTGCAACTTACTCAGTTGACTGCATGTTATGATGGAATGGCCAAATACATATACAAAAACTCTGAGATTATTAAAGTACTAGAGTCCATCATGGCTTCCGTTTTAATAACGAAAGTCTTGCCATTAAAATGTTGGAAGCCCTGGACTCCTAGTACGGTATTCTAACAATCTCTGAGTGCGTGCGTGTGTATATATATCTTTATCTAGATATATATCCAACTTGATATATCTATTTCATTAAGATTTTTTTTTAAAGAGCATATCATTTGGTAATTAAATAAAATGGTAATGTGTTATATGATATCCAAATCTTGGCATTTAGAGAAGGAAGCAACTGATCATAGTTATTACTTATAAAGGATATGTTCGAAACAGCATATTTTATTTAATTACTGAAAATAATAATATAGTCCTCTTTGGTTAGAAATACTCCTTAAAAATGCTTTGAGAATTTTTACTCTGGCAAAAACAACATGTAGCGCGATCACTGTACGTAAACGTAAACACAAACACACACACACAGACACACACACACACATTACTCTGAAATGGTCAACAAAACAAATTACCTGTATGTGTTCTTATATGCTGAATATAGTTATTTTTGCGGTCAGAAAAGTAAGAACACTGTGAACATGTATAAACAATCCTTGGAAAATGATTGCGTAGGTGTTTCTTCCAATGATATTCACTGACTGTAGTATAGGTACATATGGTGCACTTGTAAACTCTCTCATTGTCAACAGCTTTGTTGTGGTGTTTCAAGTGGGCTAAATAGTGATCAAATCGGTTGGTGTTATAACCGCATTTGTCACATCGGATTGGTCCTTTGGAACAGTCCACATCTTCAGGTGAGCAAGACACAGAATCTTGTAAATTTTTATTGGTATCATGATCAATGAATTTCTTGGCACTGTGGTCCTTAATATGATGAACAAATTCTTCCTCAGATTCTGCTTTATACTGACAAGGTCTGCACCGAAAAGGCTTGCTCTTACTACATTTATTTTTGTCTTCATTAGCGTTAGAAGAATTTTCCACACTCTTTTCGGGTTCCTCTGTGCAACTTACATTTTGGGGAGTTGCTTGATGGTCAGTCACTTTCCCTCCTTTCACATCAGAGGGCTCCACTTGCAAGGTTTCAAAAATACCAGACTCATTCTCAAGGTTTGATTCTTCCATTTCTATTCTTTCCCCATCACTATCTGAAAAACTGTTTTCATAAACGGTTGTCAACTCAGCCATTTGTCTATCCTCTTCTATGGCATAATCACCGCACCCATCTCGAACTTCCCCAGTCAGAGCAACATTTGCTAGCATAATTAATCGAGGAGCTGCCATCTCTGCTTTAGAAAGGTCATTCAAGTCATACATGTCACTGATGCCAAAGGTGCCACTGCAGAACATGCTGCTGCCACAAGCTTGGCTAACCATTTGAGTAGCCATGCCAAGTGCTACAAAAGGGAAAATGAAAAACAAACATTTTTGTCAAATGTGAGATGCCAATATAACAAAACAAAAAACAATAAAACAATGCAGACAATTGTTTATTAATGAGAATAAAATATGTCAATGAAGAAACATTAATAAGATTACACATGTAAAACAAGGAGATAAAAGGACAAATCAACTGTATTCATATATGATCTAATGATGGCTATACATTGAAATAATAAAACTTGATCCAGAAAGCAGATCAGGACGATTACATTTCTCATTAAGAATCGATGATGAATTAGAATTATTGATAAATTACCGTAACCTGTGTATACTCACTAAAATCTATCTATGGTAATATGTCCCAAAGAATTATGAAACCACAAACAGTGGTAAGCAAATATTTTTCAACTGAAGAGGATATACATCTTTCTAACATATTATACAAAAAGCACACATAAAACAGCAGAAACGTTAGGTAGAATGTCCTAGGCTTTCCAATGAAAATTCAGTATACACTTGTACTGTTTGGAAACATGTTCGTATTGAATCAGACTCTCAATCCCAGCCATCCTTACCATAATACAGAGCACGCTTTGACTTGTAGTTTTACAACACCTGGAGAGCAACAGGTTGGCCAGGCCTGCCATACTGAATACATATGGTAGGATGTAGTCCTTGTAACTATTATAATTATCATTTATTTATAAGGCGCCACAAGGTGTCAGAATACAACAAAATACAGTAGACATACAGGGTTAGGATGGACAGCATAGTACATATTAAATACAATATGAATACAAAAATATCACAAAATAAAATAAGTGAAGCTAGCACAGAACGCAAGGCAAAATGTATGGTGTCAAGCTTGGAAGATCAGGGAGCAGGGGGTAGAGCGCAGTGAGAGGTGAGTGGTGGAGAAAGGAACAATACTAGGATGGAAGGCCCTGCTCATGTGAGCTAACACACTAAGAGGGAGGGAAGAACTTACAGAAGACATAAGGAGGGGGAAGGAAGTGAACAAAAGAGGTGTATGAAAATGAAATATAAAGATAATTCTTATGCATTACCGCCATATATCAGGTATAGGGTGCAACAAACAAACCTTAAATTTCAATTAATGGAAGAAGAAGGAACAGGGAAAATACATACCAATTGCATGCATGGAAGCAAAATATGCAAATTGGTTCAAGGTAAGGTTTTAAGGCGCACCCCTACAATTATCACAGAGCCAGTTGCAAAGATAAATCTCATTGTTTAAAGCTGGCCATACACTAGACGATTATCGGCCCGATTTCCCAATTATTGGGTGATCGGGCAAATAATCGCTCTAGTGTATGGTACAGATCGATTTTTAAAACGTCAAATAAACGCACCAGAAACGCTCTGGTGCGATTATTTGATCGTTCAGCATGTTTGATTTAAAAAGATATTTTAAAAACGATATTTTTAAGGGAGCCAATCAGCAAGCTGAATGGCTCCCTATCCTTGTAATAGACACTGCTGCTGATCTATGTATAAAGCTGCTCTGACAGCTAGAAGTATACCTTCAAAGCTGTCAGAGCAGCATAGTGCATAGATCTGCAGCAGCGTCTATTGCAGGGAATAGTACAGAGAGGGACCAGCCGAAGCCACGCTGTGTGAAGAGCGGATTCGGCAGATCCCTGTCTGTACTACTCCCTACAATAGCCACTGCTGCAGATCTATGCACTATGCTGCTCTGACAGCTTTGAAGGTATACTTCTAGCTGTCAGAGCAGCTTTATACAGAGATCAGCAGCAGTGTCTATTACAAGGATAGGGAGCCATTCAGCTTGCTGATTGGCTCCCTTAAAATATCATTTTAAAAGAGCGTTTCTGGTGCGTTTATTTGACGTTTCAAAAATTGATCTGTACCATACACTAGAGCGATTATTTGCCCGATCACCC
>WWET01007083.1:5146-16602 GCA_011038615.1 Limnodynastes dumerilii | reverse complement strand
GGAGGCGGGTAGGGGCAATGGGCCTGATCCAGACCTTCCGTCGCCCGGTGTTAATACGCCAGGTGTAAGCGTAAGATTGTCTAAAAAGATGATCTGTGCATGCACCGGGTAAATGTTGCCCGGCGTAGCTACGAATGGGAGCGTTCCTCCCTGTTACTACACTGCACAGTTAGTGCAGATAGATGGGGGGAGGGAAGGTAATGAGGCTGGGAGGGCAGCGTTAGCGTACTAACGCCGCCGTACCAGCATATTAACACTAGCTTATGCCGGATGAAGTTAGGGTAGCCTTCAGCTGGCGTAAGCGAGTGTTAATACGCTGGGGCAAGGGGGAGTGTCGGGAGAGTGAAGCAATGGTACGCTGAGCGTTAGACCGCTCAGTGTACCACAGTAGCTCTGGATCAGGCCCAATGTCCTTGCGGAGTTTCCTTCTTAAGAAGGAAACTCTGCATGGTTAGATAAGGTAGCCCTATGGCACTCATAAGTGCCATAAGGTACCTAAAATGGCGGGCGTGTTAGTGGCTGGAAGAGTGAGTTAGTTGTGGATCTCTCCGCACCTAACTCACACTTAACTGTGAATACGGTCCTTTGTGCTCATTTTGGTCTCCATGGGGAATTTAATATACCCCTATAAAGTTAAGGTATGCTGTTAGGCTGATTTCAGACAGTCATAGAGCCGACAGTGGTATTGCGGCTTTATCAGTGTACAGAAAATTTCCTATTGGGAAGGGGTAATTGTCAAAGGCTGGTAGCTTAGGGTCATGCAGCAAGAGGGGTAAGGTTAGGCAGTTAGAAGGGAAAGATTAGGGTTAGGCTGTGGGACATGGAGGGTTAGGGATAGGTGGTTATAAGCAGAAGGTTAGGGTTAGGCACAGGACAGGGAGGGTTAAGGTTAGGCAGTTAGAAGGATAAGGTAAGTGTTTGGGTATGGGGATGGTTAACTTAATTGTCGCCATTGGTGCTGTCATTATGGTTTCTTCATGTAGATGACATCCCTGTAGCTGCTTTACTGTCAGTAAGTGGTTAGTCGCAAATAATTTGTTCTAAGTAGTGAATTAGACCCTAAATTTAACTACCATTGCATAGTCTATAGAAAGTAATTCACATTTTAGGACTGACTCTCCCCTTTTTTGAAAGATAGATAGATAGATAGATAGATAGATAGATAGATAGAGATAGATAGATAGATAGATAGATAGATAGATAGATAGATAGATAGATAGATAGATAGACCACCTATAATCTATGCAATACATAGAATCTAGTTCTATATTGACAATTCATGCTGCGCACATATCTGTTATACTGCAGCATCTGTTTCTTTGTAAGTACAATTACATTACTGTTTTATCATTTGCTATTGAAGATGAAGCTTTATTTTCTCTTTTCAACTCCCACCAATGGGGGAAAAAACAAATAAACAGATTCTCCTCTTGCATATGGAAGTACACATAACATATTGAAAGAGGAACATGAGTTGAATTAGAGAAATGTTGGCAATGTGTTTAAAGGCTTTCATACAATTATGATGTTCTCAATTGAAATTGTGTATTTTATTTTGAATGAATAAACTGAAGAATAAAATGTTTCATCATGTACTTCCTTTTTTCCAAAGATAACCATCTTCAGAGACAAAACAGAGACAAAAGTAATTAGCGGATGAACTCTTCTCTGTACAGGCGGTGTTGTTTGTTTACTAAATGTCAATGTATTCTATAGTCGAAGATAACGAAGAAACATATGAGAAAGCAGTAATGCAGCAATAGGTGCTACTTATTATCTACAGCAAAAATTAAGCACATAAGTTATTCAGTGGTCAATTACAAAAAGAAAGCAGCCAGAAGATATCTGAAATGTAAGAACGTCAGTGGCAGCTTGAGCAGGGACTTTCCGAATTATTAACCAAGGTTCTTGGAGTCAGATTTTTGGTTCTTCAGTTTCAGAGTTTTACTGATCCCAATTCACACACATGAAATATTAGTATTATATATAAGTGGATTACAGCCTCACTGAGCACATTTATACGGGCAGCACTAATGAGCGTAATGAAAAAAAATGCTAGAAAAGATGAATGCTTTCCCTGCTGTTAAGTGATCACATTTAACTTTACCTGCAGTAAAGTGTTTCATTTACGTTGTTTATTGTATTGTGATAAGGACACAGTTTAAAATGCACACAATTATTATCTAATAATTAATAAAGATTAATTGATGCCCTCCTTGGGTGTGGGGTTTCCGGTCCGGTCAAATGGGCCATTCCTCCCCAGCCAGTTGCAAATGCATATGCCTCGAGTAGGCATTGCAATCGATCCACGGATCACCGAGCTTTCGGTGCTCCAAAAAGTGTAAAAAAAAAGTCCCCCAATACTTCCCCTAATTCTAACCCTCCCCTCTCACTACCCTAACCCTAACCCTCCTTCCTGGCATCCTGACTCTAACCCTCCCTCGCCTGCAGCCTGACCCTACCCCTCTCTCCCCTGCAGCCTGACCCTAACCCCCCCCTACAGCCTGACCCTAGCCCCCCCTACAGTCTGAGCCTAACCCCGCAGAAAGACTTTACGCACCTGTCACCTCGGTCCGGCGAGCAGAAGCGTAGGTGCGGTGGAGTGATCTGTTCTTTCTGAAAGTGAATGCCGAACAGCATGCTCACCCAATCATAAAAAAAATGCTAAAAGTGTAAGCTTCAGAAAAAGGGACATTTGAAAAGTAACTTTTGAATATCCCTTTTTCGAAAGCCGCACTTTCTAACCGGATATTGCAACCGCCTGCTATAATAGCAGCAAAAAGGTGTTGCACAGCAAGAGGTTCATGTGGTCCTGGACCTGTCCATAAATGCTTGAGGGAGGCTCATCCATGCTTTCTGATGCTGCACAGTGTTCAGGGGGGAGCACAGGGCAATTTGTTAATATTGGCAGCCTGGTGATTCATAGAGGGTCTCTGGAAAGTGGGTTCCGTTTGCCGCCTCTAACAGCTATTTTAGATTTACCCACAGCTGACAGCTAATTGTCAGCTATGTGCATTTTACAAAATGGAAGCATTGCGAAAATAACCCTGCAATCCGCCGCCAAATCGACAGTTTCCAAAGATACCGAAGCTACAGGTTAGTGCAGGGGAGGTTAAGTAGTTTAGGAGGGTAGTTTTTGGGTTAGGCTATGGGGAGGGGATGGATGGAAGAAGGGTAGACTTAGTGTTTGGCTGCGGGGAGGGGATAGAGCCTAGAAGGAGAGACCTAGGGTTAGGCTGCTGGAAAGGAAGTGTTAGGGTCAGGCTGCAGGGAAGGGAGTCTTAGCGTTAGGCTGTGGGGAAGGAAGTCTTAGGTTTAGGCTGCAGGGATAGGAGCCTTAGGGTTAGGCTGTGTGGAAGGGAGTCTTGAGTAGGACTGTGGTATTTTTGTTATTCTCTAAAACGTCTCTCAATAAAATCAATAGAACCACGTTTTGCTCAAATGTTCATCAGGTAAACCACGGAAAGACAAAAAATGGTGAAGAAAGCAATTATTTTATTTCAATTGTGATGTTAAAAAAACATAAAAGTTTAAGAGTCACTAGAAAAGTTTTGCATATCCTACCCTTATACAGATGTAGATATGGCAGCAGGATGTCACTATGAAGTGGACTGTAGGGATGAGAATAATGGGCCTGATCCATAACTACGCTGTTTTGCCGATCTGCGTATGCGCCGGGAAGATGTTGCCTGGTGTAATTAATGAAAATCTTAGTCCAGGATCTTGCTTCCATAACTGCAGCGTAGTTATGGAGGAAGGGGCAGGGAACACAGTAACTAAGCTGTAGTTACGGAAGGTAGGCGGGGAGGCAGTTAAATTAGGTTGGAGGGGCGGGGTTATAGACATTACGCTCTGGTCAAAGCATAAGTACACTCAGTTATGCTGGCTGAAGTTAGGGTAGCCTTCAGCCAGCGTAACAGAGTGTAATTACACTGGGACAGGGGGAGTGTCAGGGGTGTAGTGTATTAGAGCTACGCTGGCCATAATTACGAACAGCAGCACAGCATAGCTCTGGATCAGGCCCAATGCTCCACAATGCACAATGATGATCACAGATAAAATCCACATGTACCCCCAACACGTTTCAGTTGTCAATGAACTTTCCTCAGGGCGCGTGTGGAGAAAGTCATGGTGGCGCTTATATTGTTTTATAAGTAGCTCCTTTATGATTTGCTTGGGTTTATTTAATCTGATTAAAAGTTAACCTTTTTTGCTTTTGTGTTTACACTTTATAAATCTCTCAACAGGTGTGCACATGATTAACATACATAAGTCACAGGCATGTTATTATTGAAGGGGCTGTGTGTGCATTTAGTATATTATGTATGTGTAGAGTATGGGTGTGTGTACAGAATTCATAGTTTATAAATGTACACATTTTTACCCTTGGTGTACCTGTTGGTGATGATGAGATAAAGGCTTACAATGCTACCTGGACGTGCTACGGGTGCTTTATTAAAAAGATTTGTGTGCAAATATTCCTTTAATTGCCTTTGTATTTAATGCACCTGTTTTTAATTGCAAAATGTGACAAAATAGATCACAACAAACCCGAGTTTATACAATATTCTGATTAAGCATTGATTACATGAAAATGGTTTCTGACACTTTCTATACAGATGTTTATTTTATTAGATATTTCCGTTTATTTGCAGAATACAATACAGCATTATCCATGACAACAATAGATTTGGACAAGTACAATTGTGCAGGCAATCCATAACTGAGGCGCTTAGTGATACACTTACAACAAAAGTACACTTGATTAATTTATACCAACACTATTTACCTACTAGATAATTTTATGAATACGGGAGAGTAGAATAACCACACCTACTTCATTGTAATTCTCAGGAAAAATTAAGTATGTGATCATTTTCCAATACACACAAAATAAAAGCAGTGTTTTTGAAGGTGAATATTATTTTTCATTAGTATTAGCTGAGCCATCGTTTTGAGTAAAGAGGCATGAAATATTCTGGGAATCTTTAAATTTCTTGGCAGGTTCAACCGAAGCACAACAGGATTGATACACTCCCAATTGTAAAAGTGCCAATCTACCAAAGACCAAGCTTCTTAGAAGACTGTTAAAACTTGATGTTGCGTATGAATATCTTTGTCATCCACTTTAAACTTGCATCTGGTCCTGTGCTGATCAACCGCAGCATGTTTGAGAGAATGATGCTCATTCCTAATTCAATGTTTTTCAAACCTAGGGAGATTAGCAATTGAAGGACTTTCATAAGAACCGACATGCAGGTGACACCCGAAGACGCAGTAAACTGAAGATGTTAAGGTTGAGGAATGGCAGGCATTTTTTTAGGTGAATTCCTCCCATGGAATATTTTTTTATGTGTACCAATGTACGTACTGCTCAAGAAATTTCTTTATCCTCTCAGTCTGTCTGTTCGATTGAGGATGATAACCAGAACACAGACTTACTTTGATGCCCAGAGTAGAGCAAAAGGCATTCCAAAACTGGTCCACAAACTCTGTGGCCCTATAAGGGACAATGTCAACTGGTAAGTGCTGCATTTTTCTACTGTGGATATATTCCTACAATACCCTTTGGATTGTTCATTACTCCTTGTGTTTCTAGCAATTCTCTGTGTAGTCTCCATTAGTCCTTGTGCAACCGGGGCCAGATTCACAATGGGGTGGAGGGGACAACAGGTCCAGGCCTACATCTATAAATAGGCCCATCAAGAAATCAAATTAATATGAAGATGGCTGTGTGGCTTTTAATTGCTGCACTCTGGCTGTTTTCCTATGCACCTAGGTCACTGCTTTCCTACTGAAGAGAACTGTGGTGTCATTAATATGATAAATGGCCAATTTTGGAACCACCGTGCCTGTTCTGGTGCAGCAGCTGCTCCCATCAGCCTTTGTGGAGTGCAGATGCCTCGTGAGCCTTCAGGGAGCAAAGTAATGTTAGTAAGTATATGCCATACTGGTCACATTAATGCATGGTTGGTCATGCCCCAGGTCCATGTGGCCCTTATTCCGGCCCTGCAACCATCTTTGTGGATTCCTCATTACTCCATGTGTATTCAGTAATTCCCTGCGGGTTCTCCATTTATCATGTATCCTCATAATCATAAACATGAAGAAAAAGAGAAAAAGGGATTGATATTTATTCAAAAGCTTTAATCAAACAAATTCCTTAAAATTAAACAACTTCCTTCAAATCCATATTAAAAGCATCAACAACAAAACCACAACTAAAACAACTGAATATAGACAACCACATAAAAGTAATGTAGCCTACACCCATTGTAGGTGGAAGATAAAGATGCAAGATGCCTTCTGATGGAGAATAGCACTGAACCTGGATGTGCTTAAAGATGGTAATATCCGAGGGACAGGAATCTTCAGGCCACTGATCAGTTACCACAAATGGAGTCAGCCTTCACCAAATGACACGTTTAAAGAAGATGGGCCTGATCCAGAGCTACGAAATTTTCGCACGACGGGCGAATGCGAACGTTCGCTCGTGCGTATCAACATACACGCCCCTAACACTCCCATAGTAAAGTCCCTGCTTACAGCGGCTATACCCTACACTGGGTACGACCGTCGGCCGTACGAATTTTCGCACAAAATACGCTGAGCGTACGGGCTTAGCACGCCCATACTGTACAATTTAAATGGCTATCCCCGCCTCCCTGTTGTAAAACGAGCGCCCAGCCGACCGTCGTACTGAACGCACGCCCCTCGAGCGAAAAATTCGCACACCATACGAACGCTATACGCTCATGTCGCCCAGCCGACAGGAAGCTGTCATACTGGGCATGCGCAGTGCGAATTTTCGTACGAAAATACGCAAAAAACGGGCGTACGCTCGCCCGTCGGACAGCAATTTCGTAGCTCTGGATCAGGCCCCATGTCTCTTTACTGCACTGCCTGTATCTATTGAGACTCCAATATGAACAGTTTTTTGCCCTCTGCATTTTTTTTATTGTTCAATATGATTCTCTGGAGAAATTAATTAAGTGGTTCGACTCACAGTATCAACCCTATGCTGATGATGTTCAATGTTATGACTTCCAAATTTTGACCTTTTGCATTGCATATTCTCAGTTGTTTCTTTATCTCCATGCACATGTCACAATCCTCTCAAATTTCAAAATCTATATCACCATTGACTTGTCATTTATTAAAATTGCCAAAATATTCCATTATTTTTCTTAAAATGCTACAGCCAGTCTATCATAATTTATTTTCTTGACGCTATGGGCCAGAGTTACAAAGCTGTGGGTTTGGAAAGGTGGAGATGTTGCCCATAGCAACGAATCAGATTTCATTTACATTTTACATATTAGAGAATGTCGGCTAGAATCTGATTGGTAGGAAATAGACATAGAATTCATAGAATTGGTAGGAAATCGACACTCAAACCCACCTCTATTTTCTCACCATTAGAGGTTAGATTTAGAGGTTAGTTTACAGAGATTTTACAAATCGCTGTATAGTAAATACAGCGATTTGTATGCTCTGCCTTTTGAAACTCACCATAGCGATTTATACTACGGCCGGTTTCACTAACCGTCATCTCCAGCAAATTTGGCCTGCATTTACTTTAGTAAATTCAGCACTTTAAAACTCGCCAGAAATTGCATGAAATCTCTGGTGAGTTACACTAAATCGACTTTACTAAATCCAGCCCTAGGAGTTGGTTTATTTATGAATATATGATTATAGCTTCTGAATTGCAGTTAATTTATTACTTTTCTCAGCAATGCTTTCTCCATTATAAAACTCATTTGTTTCTAAGCACTAATGATTCATGCCACCCCTGCTCACCACACCCTCAGATGGCATTCTATTCAGATTCATATAAGATAGAAGTACTCTATTTACTTATCAGCATAGTCACTGTTTGTGTTCTTGGTGTAATTCTAGAAATGATTATGATTGTATATGTAGTGAAATCTATATAACACTGGCCTTACATGGAGAGTCCGATTCCGAGTTGTGCGTAATATACAGTTAAAAGGGTATATCATGCTATACTAACATAAATAATGTGCATTTGGTCACATTTTGCTGTATACTTAAAAACATTTGACTACGAAACTTGCTTATTTGTGCACAACTGTTTTTTAGAATAGGCAGTGCAAAATAATGCAAATTATGTAATAATAATAATCTTCAAAAATGTTGCAGGATTAGTAGTGCATGCTCCTGGGGAAGTAACATGAAGACATATGGGTACATCTACAGATACACCTCCCAAGCAGGGTAAGTGGGGTTTGGTGTAAAGAACATGTAAGATGACATAAGCAACATCATTTTTTACCTTTTTAAGCTGATATTTTGCCACTGCAATCTACATAAGAAAAAGATACGTCAATTACGTTCAAAAATTACTGCGCATGCGCAGTAGTAAAAATCTATAAACACCAGACATATATGTTATATGTCCGGTACTCTGAATACGGGCCTGTGTAACTAACATCATGTATGAATCCATTCTTATAAACTTATATCTCTAATTAGAAAAATTAAATNCTGATCTGATGTTCCATTTCCACTGGTGTCTATTGAAACCATAATAACCATACATTTGTTCCTTTTTTAATTCAATTATGTTTCAATTAAATTAAATTTAGTGTTTAGGGTTTTTCCTATTTTTTTCTTTTCTTCATCAAATTAAGGCTATTTTATATTCTTTAATAAACATATTTTAGAAATTTGAGCATTTAGTGCTGCTGTGTTTATGCAGATCTAAGAAATCCTAATAATCTCACATTGTGACAATATAATGTGTCATAAAATTAATTATTAACTGAAGCCTTTTCAGCGGGACGTGCTGATTGGCTAGATCCATATCTGTTACATATAAAGTAAAGATTAAGCTTTATTTGTATTACAAAATGAATTTGTTACTTGATACATGATTGATGGATTAGTACACATACCTTGTACCAAGAAGTGCTTTTCTTTGTTTTAGACAAACTAAATACGATAAGTGTGTGGATTTCATTATCAGATTGGGTGGGGTTTCACACTGACTTCATATGTTTCCACTAACTCTGTTCCACTCTGTCTCCTTTCGTATAACCCTCGATTAACACGCTTTACAAGACATCCAACGCTACCATGTTTTCTGGAAACTATGTAAGTTGCCTTAGTCAGTTGACAAAATGAATATATATATATAAGCTGAATGTGTGGATGTATGTGTGTGTGTGTGTGTGTGTGTGTATGTGCTAACATACATCCTTGAATATCGAATATGTGTGTAATTCAGAAACATAATCCTGTTGTTTTTAGTGGTATTTATAAAAAAAAAATTGAGATAATTAAAAAACATTTATAACTCAGCCATGAGAAAGATCTTATTAATATTTACAATTTTACAATTTGGAAAATGTCAACATATTGCTATGATGGGCCTAATAATGTTCACATAACCTTCAAAAAACAGAACATTAACTTGAAACGGCAGCCATTTTACATTAGTTAAACAGTGTTGTGCAGTTTTTCTTTGTAGCCTGTGAATATGTTTTACACTGTAGCACTGATTGTACCGTATCGAGAATGTGATGTTTTACCTAGTTCCAAAAAGAAGGAAAAAAATTTACCTGGACATTGCAAATACTGACCAATTAGTTGGGACAAACCACACTGAGCTGCAAGAGGAGGGGGGAATTAATTTCATAATATTATGAATGCACTTGAACTTGAGATGTCTTATAGCTTAACTTTAAAATTACAAATATTAATTCATTTTGCTTTTGTTTCTAATTCTTTATCAGCACACACGCACACTGTATGTTCGAGACAATGCAGGGGCTAGATTTACTAAGATGCAAGAATAGAAAAGTGAAGATGTTGCCCATAGTAACCAATCAAATTCTCACTTTCCTATTACATGCTAGAAAATGTCAGCTAGAATCTGATTGGTTGCTATGGGCAACATCTCACTTTTCCATTCCCACAGTTTAGTAAATCTTGTCCCTGGTGATTTTAAATTCTATATATGTCTCAATACAAAAATGAAATCGGCCATGTTAGCTGGCTAAGCATGTTTAACGACGATTGGGATTACATATCAAAAACTATTCTTAGTCAGGGAAAGTAATCATGCCGCAATTTTGTAATTAAAAGCTTTAATGTAAAACGTGCTACTTAATTTCAGGCTTCTATGCACACAAGTTGTATGTAAGCTTAGACAATCCTGTGTTGGAAGACTCAGGAGATTATGCTGTGAAGACTTGTTTTATTCATTATTCTGTCCAACACTGAACACAATTTACAGTAGAAAATTTGAGGTAATATAAGAATTGCCAAGTTCACTTACAAAATGGAGTAGTGACCCAAAGAATTGACTTTGTGATGAATTATAGCTAAACAAATGAAAATAGCTAAACACCTTTCAATACTGACAACCACAAGTTGTTTTTTTTAGATTATTTTTAGCTGTTTTAGCTATTTTTAGTGTTTTGATGTTAGTAGGCTTTTTTTCTTTATTTATATTTACTTTTTGTTGATTATCTTAATTTACTTAACCTTGTTATACTGTTTATGAAATGCAGGGATTTTTCTGCTTCTCTTACTTTCAGTCTAATGGCAACAACTCTCCTTTCTAGTATTCCATCTTATTTAGGGGTGTGGATAATTATGTATTAGTCAAGTATGAGGGGATTCATTGCAAATTTGGGTTGAGCCCTGCAATGGCGTCAGTCTCCTGATTCCTGTTTTACTACACACCCTTACACCCCACACCCTTTTTTAAATTCTGATTATGGGCCAAATAGTCAAAGCATAACATTCAGCCTGTCATTTTTTATGTGGCTACAAAAAGAAATTCAAATCCTATATCAAAGAGAGAGCACCATAGTAACAGTATGGTAATAATAGTGTGTTATAAAATAAGAAAAAAGTACTTTTAAAACATTTATGTATTTATGCACAGAGGATGTTTGACATCTGTGCCAACCATTGCACAAGGTTGTTTACTGGTTTGTCCAACATTTAGATAATGGCCTAGATTCACAACACTGTACATGTTGCACATACGTTCTTAAAATACCGATAGTAGCTACTGCGCATGCGTAATAACTATTTTACGTAATCTACGTATCGTTTCGTTACATAGATTGTGTATATGTGGTCTTTAAAGACTGCATATATGTACACAATCTATGTAACAAAACGATAAGTAGATTACGTAAAATAGTAGCTACCATCGGTATTTTAAGACCGTATGTACAACACATACAATGTTGTGAAACCAAGTCAATGGGCCTGATCCAGACCTATGCCCGCCGTCCTAGCCTTTTCAGCCGATCTGCGCATGCGCCGGGCAGATGTTGCCCGGCGTTGCTATGGCAACGCCCGATCGTGGATCGGGGGTTGCCGTAGCAGCGCCGTAGGGACGCTGGAGGGGACGTCCCCCAGCGTCCCTACATTCAGGTTAGTGTAGGTGGGCGGGGGGAACTAGTTAAATG
>WWET01007082.1:0-40578 GCA_011038615.1 Limnodynastes dumerilii | reverse complement strand
ATGCGCATTAGAGCTACGGCCACCGTACTAGCGACGGCGGCCGTAGCTCTGGATCAGGCCCTTTAATACCGCATATAAGCAATCCACGTAATGAAAAAATTTGTAGATTACGTAAAATAGTTACTACACATGCATAGTTGCTATTCTCAGGAAATTAAGGACGTATGTGTAATACATCTGGGATTGTGAATCCGGACCTAAGTGTATTTCATTTTATGTAACAACAAAATATTAATTACAGATATTTACAATGGTAGCACAATAGGGTAATACTGCTATACTGCATAATTCTACCTCATATAATCTGTATAAAGGAAATAAAAACTACTGTTTTTACAATGGATAGAACATGCTAATAATAGTACATATTAAAAGTATATATATATATCCTTTTTCATTGTGCCATGCATGTATTTACTAAATATGTAATTGGTTGTGATAATAATACTGATGCGGTAGCTTAGCTACATTTTGACCAAACTACATAGTAACTGCAGCAGATGTGTAGTATTTATCCCTTATTTATAAGACAGTATATATCTTACCTCAAATCTCTAATAACAAGTTATTGTACTTAGGAATGTATGGTTGTCTATATATTACCTGAAGGTGCAGCATTGTGGTGGGAAAACCACACTACAGGAATACCCATAATCAGTGTCTGTCCTAGTGGAATGTAGATTAAACACACAAGATTACAGGAACCAGGTTAAAGCATAACTAGGGGTTATATGCAGTTATTCTGTGAGGAAGATTATCTACCAGGATGTTCTAGTTAATTATTAAATAATAACAAAATACATAAACAATGACACATGCAAAGGCATCTCGGAGACAAATTGATGAATAGCAGTTTGTGTGTGCACTTCAGTGTTATCGAGATGTCTGGGAACAAAATGAAGCCTATATCGACTACAGTTATTAATAGTACTGACATTTGTTTCATTTTTGGTTGCTGTCTCACTTTTAAATTGTTAATCCAGATCATCATACAGGTTTTCAAATGTTGTCCCTGGAATACGACCAAATTCAGAAATCTAAAATAATGACTATTTGTGTCATACTGACCTTGTATTTTTCAATTTATTTATTAAACCAAACAACCCTGTTACAAGTAGCATAATAAACCTTTAAATGCTTTTGAGAAAGAACAGCAAACAGTGCTCTCTATTACTAGGAAAAGGGATGGGGAAAAAGGTTGGGGTAGGGAGTGGACTAATATGTGGTGTAGATATTGATGAGACAGATGAAGCTATCCCTGGAATTCATGGGACTCATATCATGCTTTCTGATGTGCATGAAATTATCATGTAGGAGAATAATTGCAGGGTTAATAGGAGAAGTGTTTATCATGTGAGGGACCAAAAATGGTTAATGAGAGAGAGGTTTCACCAGAGGTGCACAATAAAACACAGCTCCTCTCAGAGAGATTGGAGGTCGATGGGTACAAATGGTGCAGTGTGTAACAATTATATACTGTTACTTGGATACCTACATTAATAGCTTTCCTTCCCTTCACCATTAGGTTTCTCCCTCATTTCACACATTTCCTGCTTGCGGTGTAATGGGAAACGCTTTGTAGTATCCTCTGAGATTGTCCTTCTAGTTACACATATAATTTCACGTGGTGTGGGAGGTAGAGAGATATGGAGCTTGCTTTATTTTGGATAAAAATACAAATATGATGGTAAACGAAAAAGGTTATATTAGATTTTATGTAACTGAGACCTGGCTTCTCTGATCTTTCACATAAAACATTATTAACTATAAGTGTTCTGAGTAGCCATAGAATTGTATGTTACATATTTGCTGGTGACCCAAGGAGCTCCAGGATCCAGGAAGGCCTCATAAGTTAGTCTTCTGGCTTCCCTGCTAACCTAAATAAGAAAAAAGACCCCATAGGGCTGCAGTGAACATAAACGGCAGACAGGGACCCATTTTAGCACCAGGGCAGGCAGGGGTTAATAGTTGAAAGGGGGGTGGTTAGGACTAGGTGGGTAGGAAGTTAGTGAGGTAGTTTATTTTGAGTTAGGATTGGGGGATTAGAGAAATGGGACTGGTTAGGTAGTTTATAATAAGGGTATGTAGAGGAGGGGCTTCCTCCTGCTCATTAAGATTTCTCCCTCCCTCCCAAAAAGTTTAGTGATATCTTTAACATGTATTTTTTTCTCCATCCAGACGGTGCATGGTTTGGCGGTAGCAGTGGGGGGTCAACAAGGTAATGGCGCAAGTTCAGTAGAATTTAAGGTGCGATTGGTCTGTTGAGTACTAACCCAGGAGAGTTGCGTGAAAACCAGTCCTCAACGGGTGGTTTTCAGTAGGTATGCCACCTTCCATGTTCTGGGGTGTGCATCATTGGTGGGTATGATCGTTTTGCATTTCAGGCGCCAAGGTTTAACATGATTTAGTTAAGTTAAGATAAGTTAAGTCAAGGGTTGAACCCCCCTATCTGCTACTTGGGCCACCCATTCATTGTTGGATGACACAGCGTTTAGTCATCAATCCAATTCGGCCCAATTATACCTTTGAATAAACCATGTTCCCATTTTAAACGCAGCCATATGTCTCTGTGAGTTTATTTCGTTAAGGTGTGTCTGGCTGACTGGTGCGTGAATGGGTGCCATGCCGTTTGCGCTGCCATGGCAATGAGTTCACCGTGTAAACTGCTGGGGAGGGCGGGGGAAGTGCAGAGATATGAATGCCATAAGACTACCTTATAAGTGCCATAAGATACCTAAAAGCAGGGGGGGGGTTGGGGGCTGGAAGAGTGAATTAGGTGCACATTCTGTTAATCAGGTCCTTATTTCCAGCAGGAACCACTAATAAGAAAAAGTTATAAAGAAAATGGTTATATATTCATAATAGTGTTAAAGACAACACTATGGTATTAGAGAAGTCATTAAAAGTAGTGCAAAAATTCCTTAATTAACCAATGTCAATCAAATGTATTATCAAATGAGAGCTCAGCAAAATAGTATTAAAATCACTCATATCCAACACATTAAAAACATTGCAAAGCAGACAAATAAGTCCTCCTGAGACCACATATATAATTTAAAGTAGGTAACTTCCAATACTATTGACACAGATATACTTTACCTGATTCAATATTGCAAATCATAAAACAAAAGTAACAACCACCTCATGGTGGATCTTCATCCCCGAAGGGGTCTACCTGTCCCTGGATCCAGAAAGGCAGTCGGGGAATTCAATAGCAGTGAGCATCAGTGTCCTACAGGATGTTGGCAATGAAGAAACACCAATATACAATAACGTTGATATACATTGTAACTAAAGAATTTGTGCACTACTTTTAATTACTTCTCCATACCATAGTGTTGTCTTTCACATTATTTCACAAACCTCTTTTTATTAAGAACAAAAAGTTGTTAAAACTGAAAAATGTTTGTACAGTAGTTTTTTTGTTTTGTTTTTAAGATGTCTTTTATGTTGTAATAATTGTGAAACAAGAAGCTGCAGTATTATCCCTACTTGTATACCTATATTAGTATAATCAATATTTAGGATAATAATTTTCTTTAAGTCGAAATGGTTTATACTGCAGTACAGGCAAAAGGCAACCATGGCCCTCCAGATGTTGTGACATTAGCAAGTCAAAAATGGTACTTTGGTACTTTCCCTATGATAATAATCAAGGCACATCTTAATCACAAACCATAATTTTTGAAGGCTAGTGAAAATTTAGAACCACAAAAATAATGTATACTTCATAACAAGTAGCTTTCCTAGGACAGTAGACAAATATAGAAAAAAAAAAAAAAAANAAAAAAAAAAAAAAAAAAAAAAAAAAAAGAGATAAATATGAAGGTCTAAAGGTGAGATAATAGCCAGGAAGGAAATCTCTCTTACCATCTATGCTTCTGACATTGTTCCATTGTTATCATTAAAATTAGAAAGGTTATAAAATCAAATTCAATGGTGCAATGTGTTTTGGAATGATAAAACATGATTGTAGGAACGTACTTTAGCGCTAGGTTTTGTCTAGAGGTCTGCTGAGAGTGATCAGACAGATCAAACATGATGAAATTCAGATCCGCAGATCAAAACATTTGGAACAAATCCCCCTTGTTGTTACCCTGTCCCTCGGTTTTACTACCTTGCACTGCATTCCCCCACCTCATCTTCCATATATGATCATGTATGATCATGTTAGTCAGTTAATAATCTTGCCTTGTTACTCAACTGTTATTTTTAGGGTTGTTAATGTGTCTGTCATGTATGTCTACATTGTATTCTCCATGTTATTATGCACAGCACTGCAGATACTTTGTGGCACCCTATTAATAATCATCTTATATGTCTGTACACTGACAGAACACTGGACAGAATGGTCCATTCATCTGTAGGGCAGGTATATAAAGGATCAGTGATAACTGCATACTTATTGTGCTTAACCAAGGGAGTTTTTCTTGTTTTTGTTTTTGTGGGAAACCTAATCCTTTCATTTATCCTTTGGAAATACTGCATACTATGCAACCAGGGACTTTTCTGGCATAATGCAATCAGGTTCCTGGAATTACCTGTGAAGGTCTATCCAGCACCTGGCAGCAGAAATATTTTCTGTATGTTTAAGACTGTGAAAGCATCACAAAATATACTCATACCTGTAATGGCATGTGCCGTGGTATTGTGGCCACATTGGGGCACCCTGTGAAACCTACAAACTCTGCCATTTACTCTTACAGCCAGTAGTCTATATTCATTTAAAATGCTTGCTGCAGCCAATCTATTCAAACAAATACAGAAAGAAGTTTACACATAGCCACCCACCCTAATTCTTTCATAAAGCTAGATCCACCCACCCCGCCCCAAAAAAACAAAAAACCCCCCCCCCCCCAAAAAAAAAAAAAAAAAAAAAAAACCAACTTCACAAATCTATCATATTGCGATTATCACTATATTGTATTATGCTGGCTATTGTCATGGACACTTTATGGGTTACGTATTTTAATTAAGTGTGTTTCCTTGTATGTTTAATGATTTTAATAAAAAAAAAAAGGTTTCCTAGCAAAATGGTGTGACAGAGAACCTTATGTATGACTCTAGCTGATTAGATTAAAAGCCTTTAGAAAATGAATAACAGGATAACCGTTTATAAATTTAAATTACCTATTAAAATTGACCACAACACATACTTGATGCCATATTGTGTCAATTTAATCATTAAATCATTTAGAATTATACAAATTTGTGGCCCACTTCTGGATTAGAAAAGACAAAAATAAGATTTGCAATGCCCAACTGCCCAAATTCTTTCCCACCTGAACGTTGCCAGCTGTTGGAGGCTCAGAACTATTTTAAGATGCCACATACTGTAACCTGAGCAATCACATTTTCTAATTAGATGCTGATTGGAGAGCAGCCCCATTTTGGATCATCAATAAGAACCCAAATGGCAAGCAGAAATACATGTATAAGGTTATCGCTACCGTTTTCTAGGACACAGAGAATCACATTTACTAAGCTGAGGGTTTGGAAAAGTGGAGATGTTGCCTATAGCAACCAATCAAATTTTAGCTGACATTCTCTAGTATGTAAAAAAAAAATAATTGAGAGCTAAAATCCGATTGGTTGCTATAGGTAACAGCTCCACTTTTCCTAACCCGCAGCTTAGTAAATCTGGTACCTAGTGTGCATAAACAGCAGAATGGAATGCTGGATGGTGCGGGTGGTAAAGCAGTATTTTACATTTCTCATTCAGCAGAGCTTAGAATTTATAAATCTAATGTAAATGTTTTTTCTTCCTTAAAGAATTAGATCTATATATAGCTAACTCAGAGTTTCTCTGCAACTCACTTTGAATAAAATAGAGGAGTTTGGTTATATTTCAGGATTCACTATAAATCTAAACAAAATCAATTGCATTATCACTGAGTAAAGTGACAAAGCCAGCATGGGCCATAAATATCACACTTGGGGGCATGGGGCATAAATATCACACTTATCACACTAAAATTGATCCATTCTATCATAGCAGAAATAGACAGCTGGTGCAAGTTACCACGTTCCTATCTAGGTAGAGATAGCTTACTCAAAATATCATTTCCTAGATTACTATGCCCCCCTCCAAATGCTTCCCGTTCTACCATCGCCAGCTGATCCATAACTCCTCAATCAGGTGTTTCACAAGGTCATCTGGAACAATAAGAGATCCAGAATTAGATTAAGCTGCAACAGGGTCAAACAGAAGGAGGGATTAATTTCCCCAATTTAAAACTGTATAATCAGGCGTTATGTCAGATTCCTCAGAGACTGGTTCCACAATACTGCACAATAAGCCAATACCCCAATAGAACAGGCTTTTTTGGGAAATCCTTTGTAAATTTACATCTTTGGAGGGATACATTGGCTTCAGAGATTGCAGACAATCCATTACTCATAACCCCTTGCGCGTTAAGAAATGCCTACACAGTCATAACACATTATTCTTACCACTATTATGTAATCCTGACTTTCAAAGTGGAAGGGCATCATCCATTTACAGGCTGCTATACACGAGGTATTTGCCAACTAAAGGACTTGGTTGATTCTCATAGGGGGAGGGTACTTTCCAGCTTCCAAGTCAGTTCTAAATATGAACGCTCTCCCACTCATAATTTTGTGGTAACTCATGCCCCACATTACACATCCACAGTAGTATCATCTTTTTCTTTGGAAGACTGGTCTAATGAGATTGATGAGCTGCTAAACAAATCATTCAAACCCAAAAGGCACAATTTCCAGAAACTATTGAATACTGAGGACGGTTCTGGACTGGTCTCTCATCTTGGTTAGAAATTTTGCCAAGCCTTACAATAGACCAGCTATTCAGGGCTTTACAGTTTTCCTGCCAAACTTTGAAAGCAAATGCATATAAGGAAATGTTTCTTAACATATTCCACAGGGGCTATTTCACACCCAATAGCATGCAGGTAGCATGTGGTTATGCAGCGGGTCTGCCAGATTCTGCTCAATGGGCCGGATCCAGACCTAAGCGCTTGTTACACTTCATCAAGTAGCGTATTTACGCTAGCATATTTTCTATGTACTCCCCTCTATCGTACGTACTTTGGCCGTTTTACGCTTGCCAAACCTTACCTTAACTTTTCAAAGTGTAACTACTGACGTACGTAAAGGCTTCACGTATGTAAGTGTCTAAGCACGCCCATACTGTACGATTTAAATGGTTCACCCCCCCTCTAAAACGTAATCACAGATGTTGTATGGATGTCACGCCCCTTTATTCGTAGTCACGCTGTTGATACGAGGCTGGTACGTACGTTCAGAGTTACGTGGCGTAACATCTGCTGCGTGCATGCGCAGTACATACAAAACAGCGTTTTTACATCACCGGCTAGTGTAAATAAGCTAGCGTACGTAGCTCAGGATCTACCCCAATATCTCAAAGGTAACCAACCCGCTGCATCATTCCTCCATTGCATCTGGGATTGCCCCAAGATAAAATATTTGTGGAAGAATTAAAATTTTTGCCTCCTAACAACTAGGTACCTTTAGATCCCCCAATGGGTCGTCCTGGTTGTCGTGGATCCAAAAATCAAACGTGCCAGGGGATGCAGGCAACTACTATCGATCATTTCAGCGGTGGTCAAGAAATGTATACTACACACATGGATAGAAACACAGCCCCCACCTACGACATCCTTTTTTCAGTTGAAAACATATCATATCTTACGGATGGAGTGGCTTGAAGCTTCATTGCATAAAGAAACACACAAAGAACATCAATTTAATGCTAGGAAAAGGTATATAGACACACTTAAGAGTGAATTAGATGCGGACAGAACAGCACATAACACACCCTTCCTGCCCTTAAGAGTGCCATAGGGCTACCTTATCTTACCGTGGGTAGTTTTGTTCTTAAGAAGCAAACTGAACATGGAGAATGCATCTCCCCGGCTAATCTAAATCCCCACCTCCCACTTTTAACTAAACACTCCCCGATGTGACATTAACTAAACTACTCAATGCCGTCTTTACTGACTGCACGGACTCAATATACGTACCAAACTGGTACATACGTACCAAACAGGTGTAAATGACCTACTACGTATGCTTAGCAGGTCATTTCGGAAGATTCCGCACTTAAGAAGCCAGAGCTTCTTAAGCGTGAATCAGGTCCACTGCCCTCCTCTACTAGATTCAATGGGGCTGATTCAGAGTTTGGGAGTAAGGGTAAAAAAAAAAGTTGCAAGTGTACAGCTTGGCTAAACCATTTTTTAAATAAGGGGTGTTAATTAATTTTTAAATCTTTTTCATGCAGGGAAAATACTTTCCTTTTACACATAGACCTCAAAAACTTCTTTCTTAGTTGAGCTAAGAAACTTCACCTCTTAATTTTAATTCTGGTTTTACAATTTAAAATTGCCTCCCTTTGCAATTCAACATGGCCTACACTTGCACCTAAAAAAGGTGTGTGTGCAACTCTGAATTAGCCCCAATATCTTCAAATGTGTTGGTCATACCAGTTGGTATGAACGGAGATTGCATGCCTCATTGTGTTTTTTTAGTTACTGTTAGTTTACTTTGGGAGCCTGACCCCTCCTCAATATGGCCGCTGCACACTTTTCAAATGGCAGGAGTGTCTTATTACAGACCTCCTGAGTACACATATAGCAAACAGATAGGGACTCACCTACAGGAGGTGCTTTGACGCTGGGCAGATGAGCTTAAACCAATATAGCTATAATGTGAACTAAACCTCCTTTTTATGTATGTGCTGACACAGTGTTTTATAATGTTTGTATGGAGCACTGGACCTCTCTTTAGTTCCTTGCATGCCTCAGACCCTCCTATATACATTAATGCTATGCATTCATACTTTTTTTTCTTTTTTTATGTGTATGTATATATAAATAAATATATTGGATTGTTGCATATAACAATTGAGAGTACGTAGCAATAGATACATAGACCTACTTAACCCGGGATGATGTGCTTGAGAAGTCCATGTCATAATAACGTCATGTTGATTATGTGACTATTTCCTATCTTGCATGTTTCGTAAATGTCTTTTTGATTGATGTCTTTGACTGTATGTTTAAATATATGTGAACTCCAATAAAGATAAATAAAAAAAAAAAATAAAAAAAAAATAATAATAATCATCAGATCTCTGTGCTTTTGCTTATACCTTCAAAACTTAAGGCTCTATTTACGCTCAATGCGCTAATGATAGCAACCAGGTTTGTTTATTAGATAAAAATTTATTAAAACTAGTTAATATTTATTTTGTTATTTTTTTTTTACTTTGAATGTTTTTTTTGAACTTAACTGTAGTCCAGCAGTCTCCCGATATGTACCCCACTATTCCTCACCCTAAAAACATTAGGGGGAGGAAAAGGGGGTATATGGGGAGACCGCTGGAATACTTACCCTAATGCCATCTTCGGATGGTGTTATTTAACGCGTCGGCGCGGATTGTTAAAATCCGAGCTGACACTTAGTAAATAAAGCGATCTGCCGGCCCGCATTCATTAGAGCGGGCCTGCGAGCGGGAGTGTTAATGCGATCGTCGCCATGATTTCCATGGCGATAATAGCATTGTAAATATGGAATTATTCGTTTTCATATGATAGAGCCCATAGACATGTGGAAAGAATATGTGGTTTAAGCTGACATTGTAAAAGCAGTGTTTTCATAGAGAGAAACTAGCAAAGCTACAGATACTACACAAACATCCAGGGTCCATTCATTGATGTCACTATTCAGGGTATTTAGCCGATTAGTATCTTATCTTATGAGTCATGAGAGACTTTAGAATAAGCCTTATTGTAATAGTTAAGGGAAAGTTAAACATTATCCTGTCTACCAAGGTCTTCTCCATGATTTCTTGCAATGACCATGGTCACTTCCTCCTTTGTGGTTAGAAACACCAGCATACTGATACACCTTTCACATCTCTGCCCTGGCATTATCCTGGGTCTTACAATCCCTTTCACACTACAAGATTGACCTGGGAAATTCCGGGGCCTGGGTCTGCCCTGAATAACCCTTCTTTTCTCCTGGGTCATTAGACTTGGGTAGAGGCCTCTGGGACCTTTCACCTCACACTCCTACCCAGGTCCAACGGCTAAAACCCAGCTTATTGTGCGAGATGTGAAAGATATAACACGGTTTTACCTGAATGTGCTTTTTATAGAAATTGCCTTAACACAACACAATCATTCTTGTTTAATTAGCGCTAATATACACAAAGTAGAAATAATAAAAATGATCAGCAAGATGATCTATTATCTGCAGAGTAACTGGAGAGTGCAATTCCAGAAACAAAAACCAGATAAAGAAATCTAGATAGCTGCGCTAAACAGACCCTCAAACTCTAAACTCTGAAATTACACTGCGAGTGATAAGGAATATTTAGTATATTTACTATTAAGATAAAAAATATTAAAATATAAACATCAGTCAGTTAACTATTGTAAATGTCCTGTTTGACAAATTGATACATATACATATGCTGAATTACCCTGTCTCTGGACAAGTAAAATGGGTAAATGTGGACACAGCCGGGTGGATAAAGCAGACGATATTGTCATGGAAACAGCCCGTGGGGAACCGCTAATGATGGCAGCATAGTGGAGGTCCGAACGGTGATTGTCGAAGTACCGCTGTTTCAGATATAAACTGGAGTGAAAGACAACAATTAGCTACTGCGCTTCTGTGCTTCCAGAGCTCCTGGTCCTGAAAGAGGTGCATATGATACCGTAGAAACGGAATTAAATCGGCAGATGGATCGAAACCCCATGAATGGAGCAAACACAAGATGAAAGAGTTTGGTAACTCACAGTTCTTCACGGTCTTTAAAAGTTGTCCACAAGGTATTTCAACCACATGAATCCCTTCTCAGGAGGAGTGCTTGCAATGTAGCAGTGCATATCCCGAGCTTGTGACAGATATAAAATCAACAGCTAACGGGCGTCCCCATAGCTGGAGATAGGTCCAGTGCAAATATGTCAAAACAACTATAATGGTCAGCTAGATGACAGAATGAAGTCCAGGAAAGATGGCCAAATGTATAAATCTCTTGCAGCATGTTTCCTCCAGACACATGGATTTTTTTCAAGCAATAGAGACTTACAGATGTTCACTTTTTAAATAGGAAAAGTACAGAGGAATATATAATGAATAATTAGTTAATTGGTTTCCAGACAACTGTACAACTGACACTCCAATATCATTAACAATAAAAAACAACAATTCTTCAAACATTAATGTATCATATTATCTGGCAATATGACCATATCACTGGCAGACTGTACTTCCATAACAATGTCATCTGCTTAATCCACCCTGCTGTTCTCATTTACCCATTTCACTTATCCAGACACAAGGCAATTCAGCATATGTATGTGTATCAATCTGTCACACAGGACATTTACAAGAGTTAACATTCCATGATGGCCATTTTTTATTTTATTTGATACTATGCATGTCTTAAGTATTTTTTATTATTGTGTCTTAAATAATAATAAATATACTAACTCCTCCTTATCGCTGGCAGTCTACGGTTTAGAGTTCGAAGTTCTATTAAGCGCGGCTATCTGTATTTCCTTATCTGTTTTGTTTCTGAAATGCCCTCCATACACCCACTTGGCCTAATTCCTCTACTATCTCAGAAAACACCCTATGCCCCCACTCCAAGCACAGACCGTTTATTTATCACTGAAGTTACTGCAGAGATAGCTGTTAGAGCTAAATGTATACCACTATAAATGTATAACAGCTAGCCCCAGGGCTCTGTTTGAATAATATAAACTGTAAAATACAGATTTTTGTGGATCTACACCAACCCCCTCTATGATATATGCATGCGATTGAAGACTGCTCTACCTATGATGTTTCTATATGACAAACTAACGCACAGATGCATATCCATGTAAACACATTATATCGATGAATAGGAAAACCATAAGCTCATTTAAAAAAAATTATATCAAAACTAGAGAAAAAATATTTTATTTAGGGAAAAAACATTTGACAGTAAATAACAAAGAAGGGAAACACTTTAAAATAGGAAACTCATTCTTTTAACATGAGTACATAGAGAAGACAGCTGGATAAATCTCGGATATCTTGGAAATGCACTGACCCAAGAAACGATGGGACCAAATCTACAGTGACAAAAACCAGAAGGAGCCCTCACTTACACACTTGAGGAGCACATAGTGAACAGGCAATACAAGTTGTTGTACCAAGATTGTAACCTATCCCCGCAAATAAAGTTTGCACCAATCAGTGATTACAAACAAAAGCCAGAAACATACAAATTGTGCTTAAATACTTTGGACGGAAAAATATATATAGATATAGCTATTTTTTTTTGTGGTGTGACAAAATTGCAGTGACTGGTCAAGTCTGTTTGTGTACAAGAAATCTATCATTACAATTTCTTTAAAGAAAATAAAACTACACCCCTAAAAAAAAGTTTAATATTATGAAGCATTTAATTACACATTTTAAAGTGTAGAGGAATTCAGTTCAATTCCTATATACAAAGGATTGCAGCCTAACGTGTCTGAAAAAGAAAATAAATGTACCTTACTAATTTGTGTCCTACAACAGTGCATGAGTACTGTACTACTGAAAACAACATCTAGGTAACTATTCAGTAACCAAAGCATTAATACCCAATTTAGTAAATGTGTCTCTTCTTGCATGACTTTGTTATGATCAATGATTCAGAATGGTCACTGATATACTGAAAAGCACAATGATAGTCCAAAAATAATGAAACAAAAAAAAACCACAACAAAACATGACAAATATAAAGAAGATGCAATAATGACTAAAACTAACATGATTTAGGCAAATCTGCAGGTGTGAAAACTTTACGACAGATCCCATATAGTAAACAGGACAGATTGATATATCTTTAATATTACATTTGTCTTTTGTATTTTTTAGAAAAGTAATCACTTGGGAGATGAAATGAACGGAAATCTTTATTGCTTCACACGGTGGAATACTGAAAAAATACATTTCTATTCTCGAGAAAATACTGCTGCCACTGATCTGATTTTTTAAAAATCACAACACTCCCAAGTCTGAAATCCTCTCAACAAACGTAATGAGAACTTGGAAACCAGTAAATGCTCACACTTAAACCTTTTGTTACTGCCCATTTACGAATGCACTAAACAGGCCCTACAGTTTACTATGACAGCTATATTCCAAAAATAATTGTGAAAAAACTTTAAATGGCAAACCATAGGTCAGTTCTAACTGTTCTAACTAGTTATAAAAAAACAAACCACTAGGAAGATTATCTGAAACAGAATGGAAGCCAGAATGGTAATGGGACATTGATCTGCTCCTGGAAGTTGCAAACTAAACAATCTCAAATTTGCACTTAAAAAAATAGGTAAACGAAAACAAAGTACAACCAAAGAGTAAACACCTTGACAAGCTCTGCTATGGTTTTGAGTGGTAAAATCTTCCAATTCACTTTCATGGCCACTAAAAGATAATACCATCCTTCTAAGGAAAACAAGTCTCATAATATAGAAACAAATTCACTGTTGTGTAAAATTCTGCAAGAGATACATCAAGACAAGGTTTAAGCACTACACAATGAACTACCATCAACATAACAAGCACTGGCCTCTAATCACTGACAAATATCAGTAGATACATCCAACACTTGATCGTGGACTGTGTATATGCTGGTATATAGATATTACATCATAATTATGGAATTTGTTGATCATATATTGGGGTCCATCATATTATGAAACAACGAAAGCAGAAGTATAGTGAATGCATAACTAGACAGAATGTCTCTGAAGTGCAATGAAATGGATTTATAAAAAAAGAAAAAGTTTAGGCAACCAAATAACGCAGCTTGAAACGGTCTTTTACAGCTGAACACTTGCTGCTACTAGCAACAGTATATTAAAGAAGTCTGTCATTATCCCAACAGGGAGGGATGGAACAAGCAGGACAGTTACAGAGAATGGTGGGCAGCTATGAGGAGATTAAGGCTCCACCTCTTTGTTGCAGTGCTTTGCTTCCATAGGCTACGTACGGTAAAAGCAGATAAGTTACGCCCTGGGTGACTGTGTGGACGTACGTGGCTGAAGATAAGGTGCTTTGTACAGGACAAATTCAGATCACTGAAGTCAGCGTGGAGAAAAACCAGTGGCTAAGCTGCACCCTACTGCAGGTGTCATGTCCCAGATCTAGAAAGACATATAAAAAGAGGTTACCAACGTTTTATGTTTTACAAACTCAAGACAATATATATATATATGCAACTTATCAATAACCATTCTAAATGTGAGATAGTGACTGCAGAACATAGGGTCTAGGGTCAGTATGGTTTAAAAAAAATTAAGCAGACTGAAAGGGCTGGATCCAGACTTACCGTATGTCCCCATGTATAAGACGCACCTTTTTTTTTTTTTAGACAAAAAATGGGTCTAAAAATCGGGTGCATCTTATACAGGGGATCAGGGGATGCAACATTGAACTTACCTTTGCTGTCCCTTCGTCGGTGTCAGGCTCTCTCCTCAGCAGCTGTGCCTCCGGCTGTCTCCCTCGCGTTACACACTGCACAAATACGTTGCGTGACCTAAGGTCACCTCAACGTCATTGTGCAGAGCGAACCGCAAGGGAGACAGCTGGAGTTACAGCTGCGGGGGAGAGAGCCTGACACTGCCGGAGGGACAGCAAAGGTAAGTTCAATGTTGCATCCCCTGTATAAGACGCACCCGATTTTTAAGTAAGTAAAGCAAAAAATTATATTTAAAAAATCCATAAAAAATTATTATTTTTTTAAATTTAGGCTCCAAAAACGGGGTGCATCTTATACAAGGGAGCGTGTTATACATGGAAAATACGGTAAGTGCTTGAAATTAGTTACTCCTGGGCTAAACCGTGTTGATTGCAGGGGAGTCATATTTCATCTGTTGCAAACAGTATTAGAGTTGAGAGGTGATTCCTATCCCAAGTCTAAATAACAGTGTGATAGTAAAGCTGGTCAGTATCTGTGTGCAGTAAGCAATTCAAAGATATATCCCTGCATGCAAAGAATACAATTACCTTGACTCCCCCAGCAATCAACATGGTTTAGCCCAGGAGTAACTAATTTCAAGCACTTACTTAAGTCTGGATCCAGCCCTAAGTTCTTATCTGCCATCACTATATAGTTTCAAATTAGTTTAGGAAATCCTCATATTTTTTACCAATTATGTTTACAGTATTTTACTTGGTTAGCCTCTACTACATCAGATGGGAGGCTATTCCACTGATCAACTACCCTTTTAGTGAAGTCATATTTCCTCTAAGCCCTTTAAACTCCAGTTTTTACATATACCCTTGTGTTCTGATACATCTCTTCCTTTGAAAATCGCCACCTTCCTGCACCTGATTAAACCCCTTTAAAAATTTTAAAGCTGCCATAATCACGCTAACATCTACACTTCTACCTCCACCAGCTTGAAATTCAGAGAACCAGCAGTCTTTCCAACATATCCATGACCTAGCTCAATCAATATCATTAATTGCTACCAATGAAACATGGCTGTCACCAATGAATCATCAACATCCTCTTTCATTGCATCCCGGTATACACTAATATATTAGCTGTTCATTCTGCCAACCTTACAGCCGACAAGCTTCCCTCACTCTTTTCCTCATTTGTATTATTGTAAAAAAATGTGTGTTACATGTGGCAGGGATAAGAAAGGTGATGAAGGAAGATTAACTGACACAACATTTGCCTTCTGACTCTTTCCAAACCAGGAGGCATTGCTAGACATTAAGCAAGTTTTAGGAGAGGTCTTCCTCTACAAACAGGCTGAGTTAGCACAGAAACACTTGCTTTCACTTACTGGAGCTCCTTGTAAAGATTTATTGCAATGATAATCCATTAACATAATACCAATAAGAGTCTGAACAATTTAAGAATACTGGTTTATCCCCTATTTACCTGGAAGCACAGGTGCTGAATGCCCAGCATGAAAGAGGGATGTTATTTGGTTTTACTTGCACAGAAATTAGTCCAGTAATGTAAAATGTGAAGGAATATTTGATTTTCATCTCAACATTGTTACAAGAAAGTTTGCTGTAAGATCTACATACACAGACCAGCCTTTTTGTTTACATGCTTTAATTATATGTAAAAGAAATGTTAAGTTGCCACAAATAATTAAGAGGCACAATAAATACAAATAAATCCAACTTATTGATCCAGAAACAGGTTTTCTTATGGCCAGAGAAGTATTTATATACATAAACAACATCAACAGGTCCATGTGATTTCAAGTCCCATATGGCTGGGTTCCTACATATATTAAAGAGATCAAATAAGCTTTCCATGCGTGCGGGGTTCTGTCCATGCGACAGAGAGAGGGAAGTGAACTCCAGCTGTCACTCCCCTCTCTCGTGTGGGCTTTATGGTAGCTTACGCTGCCATAAGCCTGCCTTAACTAAGCGTGCAGAGCAGTGGTCCGCAGATCTGCATGTGTGGGATACCCATTCAACAATGTACAATTAGCAAGCTTCCCCCTGCCCACTTTAGCGGGCGGAGGGGTAGCACAGCCCATTTCCTCAGAAATGGCATCATGAACTAAGTTCCGTATGATGCTAGGCACGCTAATGTTACTAACGTAACACTAGTGTAACATCCAGAGGGCGCATGTCATATCATGCTACTTACTCTGGATCCAGTGCGTTGTCTGTACAATGCACAAGGAGAGAAGCTTATGTCAGACTGGGGTGCTTTGAGCTTGGTTCTGTCTTTCATCCAACTCCAGGACCCTCATAATAAAATACCAGCAACAGATGCCAGGGAAATACAAGCTCAGATCAACCACCTGAAATTGGTGTAACACTGTCAGTATTTCACTGGAACCGTGAAAAAGTCTCACCAATACAATAGCAACTACAGAGGGAAAGTTGGATAGCAGTTATTCTGATCAAATAACCCATGAAATGATTAATCACATGAAACCAGGATAAATTCAATTGTTAAATAGGGTACAATCTAGCTCTCATAAGCAGTAGCATGTACTGGGGCTTGAAATCATAACAGGTACCTTGTTTATTTATAAAACCATTTCTCTGGTCATAAAAAAAAAAAAAAAAAGACCCTTTCGACTCAAAAGGTAAGATTTACATGTGTACATATAACCTAATTGTTTAATGTATATTTCATTTTACTAATCTGCACTGAGGAGTGTCTAGACTGGCTATGTCTTAATATAATTCTATAGGTTTGTTAGTTTTATTCTTTGTGATTTTAGTTGTTGTCACTCCAATATATGATTCAATAGAGAAGCGCTGCAGGTTTTGCTTTTGCCGAACTTTGGAATGATCTTTGTGATGTGAGGCAATTTACTATATTTGCAGACAGAAGTCACTAATTAGTTAATCACTCCAGGTAATACATGGTTATTAAACTGGCACTGATTCATCTTTTTGTTATTGTACTATAATTTCCTTCACCTGTGGCTGAAGAAGAGTTATACACAGTACATCCTTGCAAAGTGCACCACCTAGTGTACCATTTAGGCCATAATCGTGTTGTTTCTATTTATACACTTCCTCAAAAAAAAAAAATGGGTATCACACAACCAACCTTTTACCTTCTTACTTTCTAAACCATTTAAATGGTCACTCATCCATACAATATACCCACTGTATGTATTTGGACTTCATTAAAAGCACTTGTATGTTTTTTCCTTACTTGTTCCCAGGTTAGACAATCTCTGATTATGGCAGTTACTGTGTTTTAAATTACTCTTATTAAAGTAACTACAATTTTGAAAATGAATCCATTGTGACTATACTTGTATACTCCTCTTTGGGGAAATGTTAACCTACCAGAGCTATCACTCTGTCCTTTAGATGCTAGTATCGTGTTGGGAATAGAAGACCTGGGTTCATTTTGCAGGAATGTTGAAGACTTGAAATACTATTTTTATGTAACTTTTTGGACTATCCGAGGCTAGCTCACATTCAACATAGTAAACAGTGCAACTACTCTGTTTACATCCAAAATAGGCAACTACTTTCCTACAACTGCAAAGAAAAGTAATAAAACATACTCTTAGTGCAGTGCTGTGAACCTGAACTAAGGTGATAAGCATTTGCTTGGCATATACAAATATAATTGAAGGGTATCTTTATAATCAGGAACATTTAAAATTTTAACACTGTTTTTGTTTTTAGTGTTCAGTTTTAACTGGCAACATGTAAACCTCTTCATGTAAAAAGTAGCGCCAACAAAAGAGATGTCAAATGTTTCATTTCAAAACAGCAAGTAGAACCAATATTGGCCATTAGGTCAGTATTAAAGGGCTGAGTAAATATAAACACTAAACAAAATCTCTTTTCCAAATTAGGGAAAGCCGAAACTGTTTAGGTGGCTCCTTCTCTCCATAACATCACTGAAGAGGAATTCTCAAGCCATGCATTATACAACAGTGATATCACAGCAATGCTATACATTGTCATTTGTATTTTTACTCTACATTCAGATCAACTTAGAAAATTGTATTTTTTTGTTGTTTTTTGTAATGTCAATAGAAGCCTGAGATGATCTGGGAGGGAAGACATCCTTAAACTGCAAATGTTTGGTTTGTTTTTTTTTTTTTAAACAGGGGAAAAATGAAATAATAAACAAATATCATGGAAGAATTAATATAACTTACAACACCAGAGTTACTACACAGAAACACCAGCCACTCACACCACCAGCTTTTATCTGATAAAAATCCATGTAGCATCTCGTACCTTGACTAGACGATCTGTTCCACATGTGACCATGAGTCCTCTAGCGATGTCCATAGTCATGAAGCAGATGTTATGTTTGCCCTCATGGAAAGTGGCCAATGATGTCCGGCTTTAAAATAAATAGGTTAAAAAGATTCTTTAGTAATAAAAACTTCAAGAAAAATGCTTATACTACACAGCACACAAAACCTCTGCATGATCCAATAACAATCTGCTTGTAAATACCAATTAACATAAAGCCCTGCCTAGAAAGAGGCCACTTTCTCTGAACACAAATGTAGAACCTCAGCCCACATCACTTCCTACGAATCTGCTGGAAGAGTCTCTGACCAAGGAGGCTTTTTACAGGACCCAGATATGGAAGCCAGTAAAGTAGTAACCCCAGGGAGGGGTTTATTTAACCACCTCACTGAGGTCTATGCACCATGGGCTGGATCCAGACTTCTCTATTTGTAGACTGCTGTTACGGTATTGTACTGCCTATGCACACACAGCTGCACTCAACCATCGGAACGGATTGTAACCCATCCAGACTTCGTAATGACGGGTTGGTTGAGTGTGCACATATACACATTTAGGTACAGCTGCTAATATCCACACACTGAATTCTGGAATCATAACAAAAACCCTGGTTGGTGGCAGTCTGTCCCAGTGAGTGACGGATATTAATATTTATGGAAGTCTGGATCTGCTACATCAAAGTGGTAGTTTATTGGTAAATCATCAGCTCGACCATCTCAGATTTTCCTGAAATTTGGTAGGATGGTTAATGACAAAGTAACTTTCATATGTAAAATTTTAACCCTCAGTGATACTCGGTGTACATGCAACTGGGTTGCAAACATGTCAAAAAGTGTAAAATTTTATATCTTTCATTTTTTTTGTCCTTAAAGTATGTTATGCAGCTGAATATAATCTATCTTTGGTATAAGTTTCATTTGGAATATTCAAGGCCAAAGGTCACATCATGTGACCTAGAAATGTAGAAGTCAATATTTAAATATAAAACTATTTTTTTTAATGAAAACTATGGTCCTTAGCTTCAAAATAAGACCAACAGGAAAGTTCCACCACAATCAGAAGCAAAGTTATGATTCATTTTAATTGACCATGCAAGCATAAATTTGACACTTTTTGTCACGTTTGCAACCCTGTGCAGGAGACTGGAGAGAGGAGAGAGCATTTAGCAAGAGTTACAGAGTCCTAGGGCCAGATGTACTAAGCTGTGAGAAAGGAAAAATGGAGATGTTGCCCATAGCAACCAATCAGATTCTAGCTGACATGTTCTAGTATGTAGGGGAAGCGAGAGCTACAATCTGATTGGTTGCTATGGGTAACATTTCCACTTTAACTTTCCCGCAACTTAGTAAATCTAGCCCCTAAACTTAACGTTTCCTCACCATCTGTATTCCCATATTTCTTTAGGAAAGGAAGGCAGAGGTATAGGAGTGTGAGAATTAACCTGCCCTACATTATACTCACTCTTCATCCTTAATAGAATCATAACAGGCGTCACAGACTCGTACTTGGAACTCAAAACCCATGACGGGATAAGTGGATCTCTTGGAGCTGCATTTTCCGCAGACCGCATGTCCGCACTTCCTGCAGTGGTGCTACACAGACAAGAAGAGGAAGATAAAAAGAAGCCTTGACCGTAATACACAGAATGACCAAAGAGACAATGCAACTCAAAAATAAAAAGTATGTTTGTTTTACCTGACGTAATCCCAAAGACTTTGTGTCCCACATCTGCTTTATGTTCCAAAAGAAGGGCTGGGCACACTTCTGACAGGAATCACTTTCTACCCATTGAGGAGCCTTAAGTACAGCACGTTTTGGAGAAGAACATAAAAAGAATGAACAATACATCAACAGCAATGCTACACATCCAGTCTAAACGTACCGTGCTCTAATCCCTTTCTAGCACTTCTTCTGGGACGGAGCTGCCAGTCCAATAATACTACTTTAGAAATACAGGCAGCTGAAAGCTATTTCAAAAATACTACTAGTGTGACATTTCTATGAATGAACGGGTAGGCATATTTCCCCATTCATTCATCGGAAACCGCTGCCGCAGACCAGTACTGGAAATTGGGTCAGGGAGTTTAAACCATTTTTTTTTTTAACTTGTTTTTTCTTTTCTTATTTAAATATTTTTATTTATTTTTTTACACAAATTTTGTACTCACATATATACCAATGTTTTCCTCCCCCTAATAACAGCTATTATGCGGGGAGATCGCTGGAATAGAAGCACTAACGCCTGAGCCGGCGTTCGTTTAACGCTCAGAGCAGAGTGTAAATTTCCGCTCAGAGGCTTAATAAATATAATGAAGCGCCAGCTCACTCTGAATAGATTGGGCCGGTGGAGACACCCGATATTTATACAGATTGGCATGGAAACTGCTATTGTTCATGTCCAATCCATTGTTTGTAAGTAAGAAAATCTTCATTTTAATGTGATAATGCCCATTTGTGCATGAAAATGATCTTTGTAAATAGACCCCCATATGTCAGTACACAGAACGAGCTCCAGTTTAATCCCAGCTTTAGTTTAGTTAAAGCTAATTCTCTACCTGACAAGAATAAGTGTTTGCAACTCATGTCTTCTTTATTTCCTACACAGACCTGTACACTGATCTAAAGTCATATAGCATATCAATACCCCAATATCATAGATACGTCCTTCTACTCCCAATGTATTGTGCTGTGCTATATATTTATAAAAAATAGAACACATATAAACATATGTAACCTGGAAGTGCAAAAATGGCGCTGGCAATGATATAAAACATACAGTGGAGGACAAGTAATGGAAAAGAATTCTGTTACATAGGTACAGTTCCAGTGTTGGAGAATCTCAACCAATAATAAAGGTATGCTGGTCTTATTTATAGTCCCAACACAACCTCACCTTCAAATGACCAAAAGTCTATTCCAGGATATCAAATAATTAAAACAATTTAGGCAAAAAGTATATAGTCCCAAAAAACCTTTCACCTTCAGATCACGAATGTCTAATCCCAGGAGACAAATAATGATAGTCCCACAAGACTTTACCTTCAAATGATAAAAGTCCGCTCCTGGAAGAACCAACTGATGGACTAACTAAGCAAATAAATATATAGTGCAAACAGTACATCCTAAATAGAATGATAAGTCAATGAAATGAACTGGTCTCCAGCTTGGCTGAAGAGAACTGACAGCCGCAAGTATGCTGAAGGACTAAACACAGCTTCTTAGAAGATTGTGCCGCGTTATCTGCATCACGGCTTGGCTGAAGGGATCTGACAGCTGTGAGTATGGTATACTGCTGATATAGCCATAAAGAAACTGGAGACCAGTTCATTTCATCGACTGCTCATTCTATTTAGGATGTATTGTTTGCACTATATTTATTTGCTTAGTTAGTCCATCAGTTGGTTCTTCCAGGAGCGGACTTTTATCATTTGAAGGTAAAGTCTTGTGGGACTATCATTATTTGTCTCCTGGGATTAGACATTCGTGATCTGAAGGTGAAAGGTTTTTTGGGACTATATACTTTTTGCCTAAATTGTTTTAATTATTTGATATCCTGGAATAGACTTTTGGTCATTTGAAGGTGAGGTTGTGTTGGGACTATAAATACGACCAGCATACCTTTATTATTGGTTGAGATTCTCCAACACTGGAACTGTACCTATGTCACAGAGTTCTTTTCCATTACTTGTCCTCCACTGTGTGTCTTATATCATTGCCAGCGCTATTTTTGCACTTCCAGGTTACATATGTTTATATGTGTTCTATTTTTTACATTGTTAGTAGTGTGTTTTTTGGTACAACACTAACTGAGGTGTGATAAGCAGCAGGAGTGGAGCGCTATAATCCCGCTTTCTCTTAGATTGACACTGTGTAAATCTAATAACAGTTTGTATATATTTATAAAACATGAGAAGGATAGGAAGGGAGAGGGAGTGTAACGAGCTAAGGGAAAACATGCTAATTGTTCTGGAGCATTTTCACAACGTTTCCTTATTTTGAAGTATATTGTTTTTATAACCATTATTTTATTTCTTACATCATACTTATGTGATATAAAGCAGAATATAAATGCTCTCCCTTACTTCTTCCCTGTCAGTATCCATATTCCACACACAGATGCCACCATCCACTGAACAGGAGACCAGCTGGCGTGTGAGCTGCAGGTAACAGAGTCCCTGCACCTTATCACTGACAAAAAGAAAGACAGGTTATAAAGAAAAGCAGACCGCAAAATTTGGCTGCTCAGAGGAATAGAAACCATGCAGGAAACTGCCTTTTCATTGGGTCACTCTAATAACATAAAAACGAAACAATTCCCTTCACTAATAAACAATGACGTTGTTTATTTTGGTCCATCATGCAGAGATAATGGTCCGGAGTCACAGTTACATAGTTTTCGTCTTACACACGTTGTTTTAAGAATTGAGCTACTACACATGCGTCTGAAGACCGCGCTTACGCAATCTACGGACAGAAATGGTACACAGATAGTGTAAATAAGCTACTAAACATGCGTAGTAGCCGAATTCTTAAAACAACGTATGTAAGACGAAAACTACGTAACTGTGACTCCGGACCAATATGCTTGGATTGGATCTAGACTTACAAATGGCAGGCAACTTTCCAAAGTGTCGTGCGTAGGTTGCGCTGTGTGAGCACACTACACACGCATATGGCAGATGTTACACATTGGAACTCTGAATGTACAAAACTGGTTTCTGTACATTCAGAATTCTGTACATCAGGACGTGACAAGACTCCGTACGATTATATACATTGTGGGTAGGGGTGGTATTTAAATTATACAGAATAGACAGGGTTAGGCACTTCCACACGGCAATACATTCTGTTGAAATAGCGATACGTGTGGAGAAGTTAAGGCAGGGTCACAAACAGATTTTAAGTCAGATAATATCTGGCCATGAAATGGGAGAGCAATAGCCTCTTACATGTGGACTTCATCCACTCTGTGCACGCGGAAACAATATTAAGTCTGGATCTGGTCCTGCGTGTAATGGCTGTGTCTTTGAGCTTCTTATATTTTTATTTAGCTAGTATCTTGTGGTCTTGTCTAATGCTGATACATGATCAGATTAAACAGGAATGCTTGATACATTCTACACAGTTAAAGCAGTAAAGGCGGCTTACTGGTGTCCTTGTAGAATTAAGGTTCTTCCTTGTCTCCCTCCAATATCCCATAAGATAATGCTCTGATCTGATGATCCTGAAAACAGATACCTCTGAACTGGGTCCCAGTAGAGACAAGAGATGCTGCCTAAAAGAAGACAGGGAAATGAAAGTAAATGAAAAAATATCCTAATAAAGCTGGTTATTTAGAATAAATCATGTTTACCACAAACACAACATTACTTATTGTCTCCATAATACCCATGCCTATGGCTTTTACCTGGGTCATTTGCTCTCCTGCTTACTGCATGACCAAAAAGTGTGTGGCTTAATTACTAACAAAACTCATAAACAGATGAAATGCATAAAAACAGAATGGAAGTTGCTCAATCAATTTAGAAGTATATGTTAAACAGGTGCGTGAAAGGCAGGGGGTTAATCTGCTTGCCACAGAAACAAAAGGAAAGAAAATCCCCAGCACACTGCCAAAAACCAGTAACAAACTCTACTGTTCTATCTGTCAAATAAAACACAGAAATGTTCGTTACACATATTTGATCAAATATGGGATAAGCCACCAGCCACCGTCAAGGCCTTTCTGTATATGGTGGTCCTAACTCTAAAATTGAGAGTCCCAATGTTGGGTCCCATATATTTGTTAATAAATTGAGATGAAATGCATTCAGTTTAATAAACAATGGGCCAGATCCAGAGCTACGCAAGTCACGTATCAGCAGCGTAACAACGCACAAAGGGGCGTGCCAGCCATACGACTCCTGTAATTACGCTTCGGAGGCGGGGTGAGGCATTTAAATCGTACAGTATGGGCGTGCTTAGGCTCGTAAGTATGTGAGGCCTATACGTACGTCAGTACTTACGCTGTGTAAAGTTAAGGTAGGGTTCGGTAGGCGTAAAACGGCAAAAGTACCAACATGCAAGGGGAGTGCCTAGAGGAGTGCTTAGCAAGGGGATGGCCTAGGAGAGTGCTTAGCAAGGGGAGGGCCTAGGAGAGTGCTTAGCAAGGGGAGGGCCTAGGAGAGTGCTTAGAAGGTACGCTAGCGTAAATGCGCTACGCTATGTAACGTATCACGTGCGTAGGCCTGGATCTACCCCAATATTAGGAAAGTCTTCTGGACCAAATAAACTTACACAACTTAAGACCTAGGGCCTGATCCAGATTTAATAAGAAATTCCGTACAACGGAGATTAACTTATGGAAATTCTGAATAACAATACCGCACGCAGGAAAACAAGGCCCCCCCCCCTGCTCTCCTACATGCAGATACTTGATCCGTCACCTGGGGGTGATTTAAATATTCTGCATGCAACTCTATGCATGTGGAATAAAGCAGTGTTCCCCAACCTCAGTCCTCAGGGACCACTAACAGTGCATGTTTTCCAGGTGTCACTGCTGGAGCACAGGTGTGTTCATTACTAACTGTCACATTTTAAAAGCTCCACAGGTGCTGCTCATTATATCACTTGTGATTCTTTAAGGAAACCTAGAAAATATGGACTGTTAGTGATCCCTGAGGACTGAGGTTGGGGAACACTGGAATAAAGGGTGGTACATGTGGGTGCAGGGTGGGCATCTGCCACCAGCCCACCTCTCCTCTGAGCCCTGTAGCATCCACAGTATTTACGCTACTGTCTGGAGGACAGATGACCTGACAGAGCAAATGAGCAGCTCCAGTTTCCAGATGACTGACCTCCACTGCACAGTTCCAGGAGATTGCGCAATCTCTTTACACAGAGCATTATCTTATCTGACCGGTAGTGAATAGCTAAGTTTAAGAGGCCAAGCAATAGATGGATTCTTTCATTGTTTACCTTCGTGTCCTTTAAGTGTTGAGATAACAGAACAGCCATTCGTTTCTAGTTTCAAAAGCGTAACTTGTCCAGAAAAGTCTCCAATAAAGGCGTATTTTGTGTCTTCATCATACCTATACAAAAGCTTGTTAGGGATCATGAGGTTTGTTACACAGATCACAGAAGACAGTATAATCTATGTGGTAAGCGCCATACCTTCCACAGCAAACAATTTCCCTGTAGGATCCATTTATTTTTTAAATCACACATAAGTGAATAAAATATCAATGGTAAAAAAGTAAACGCTTAAGTATCTGAAAAATAGACCCGATCTACATGTGTCATGAACATTTCACATTAAAGCTAAATAGTTTCTAAATCATTCCTGGAGCTATAACATTCAAGAAATAGGATTTTGTGTCTAAAATTGTAGCAGAATCTTACTTTTTTAGAAAAAAAAACAATAATAATAATAATATTAAAATGTAAAAATTGTGTCACTAAGGATATTAATCACAGTGTTTGGCTGCTTTGTGCATCTCCAGGAAGTATTTAGCACTTGGGTATTTTTTTCTGCATCCTTCCTTGATAAAAAAAACCATATTAACTATTTGTGCATTCATTAGAATTGTGCTTAGACGCTACATATTCTTTATTTTATTTTCCTGGATAAGAATGTTAGACTAAACCAAGTTCCCTCTACTATAAAATCTTACAATATATAACTATGTTATGATGTACGGTAGTTAAATATTATAAAGAAAAATACGAGCAATATTTAGCCGCATACTGGATATGGTACTTAATCTAGGTTATGTTCAATGGAATCTGAGAGTAGAAAAATCATCAATGCCTTGCTTACCATCCCACTAGGTTTGATCAGAGCTTTATACTCCCTATATATTATACACTAGGAGTACTGGTTAGACGCTTCATAACCCTTTCTGGAATTGAAAGAAATTTGGTGGTGGTAAAGTAAAACTCCCACACCACATTCCTGAACACACATTCCTATTTATTAGATTACGGTAGGCTGCCAGGCCATGTGGCTACCTTAGTGAATAAATTTAAAGTGAGTCATTTTAAATGGTATTAGAATTGGGAGTTACATATTAGGTTTATCAATAGCAACTATTGAGAACTGACATATTTTCCTCTTCTCATCCACAGGTAAATACTATTATACCTTTAAGAGCTGGGAAATTATTACTATATGCTGCAAGCTGAGGCTTAATATTTAGGTAAATACTATTACTCCTTTAAGGGCCTGGTAGATCTATTTGAGATTGTGATTGGCAATATGGGTCTGGCATATTAGGATTTGAGTGTTTGTTTTTAGCTTTATTGCACCTTGTAATGGGAGAAGGATGCTGAAGCTTGTTAGAAACCAGGGTGTCAACGTTTGTATTACTATTTATTAGATTATGGTAGCTGCCAGGCTGTGTGGCTGCCTTAGTGAATAAATATAAAGTGGTATTAGAATACGGATTACATATTAGGAATAAAATTGAGGAGAAACAGCATATTACCCATCACTACATCTAAGGACTTCTTTGTCAACAATAAACATTGAAGTATTTTCCTCTCCACCTGAAACACCTGCTTTTGAAGGACACTCCTCCTGAATATCCATACCTGCACATTGCAATATGCAACCACACTGTTGCTGTTTTTAGTGACTGCTTTGGATTTCTAATAACCTTGCATTACTTAATTTCTGTGCCAATATATTTAACTTTTATATTCATTCTTTTTATTGTTGTGATCACGTGTTTCAATCCTTCTGATCCTCTCTCCAGCTTCTCTTGCCTATATCACTTCAACTTGCCTCCTTCCTACACTTATGGCCCTGTTCTCTCCATCTCTGTTCCCGTCTTCTCCCTCCCCACCCTTCCTACTCACCCCCTCCCCAATCAGTCTCCCATTCCCTAGCCATCCCCATTCTCACCACCCCCGTCCTAACCCCCTCCCATGTGCCTCACCTCCCTCCTGCAATCTCATTCACATCACCCCTCTTGACTGTCTTCCATTCTCCTATGCTCTTTGGAATGACAGATCCATTTGCAACCAGCTCCCTGCTCTTCTATAATGGAATCTCCTTCTCCCAGATTCCTAGGCCTGGCTAAAGCCCTGGTGGTAGTCCTCCTCTCCCCTTCCTGCACATTCAACTTCTTATCCCGAGCCCTCTCTCGCTTTCTCCTTCTGAGGTCCACTGCAACTGTCTCTACCACTCCATCCATCTCCATGTTGCCGTTTACTACCACCCTGACCCCACCTTCAAATTCATTGATACCTTTGCAGCCTGGCTCCCCCAGTTTTTGATTTCCTTCCTTATCCTTAGTGACTTCAATATCCCCTTTGACAACCCCTCAGACCCCAGCACTATCAAACTTCTCAACCTCTCCCCCGCCCTTGCTCTATCGCAGTGGACTTCCGCACCCACTCACAACCTGAGCCACTTTCTTAACCTCGTTTTCTCACGCTCATGCTCCCTGTCTGACTTCTCTATATCTCCCTTCCCCCTCCCTGATCATCACCTTATTTTATTCTTTTCTTCCCCGGTCACCTGAACATATTCTATCCCGACAGGACCTCAACTCCCATGATGTTGTGGCTTTCACTTCTTACCTTGATCCCCTCCTCACACCCATTTCCACCATGTCCTGCCCTAACCTAGCCACCTCTCTCTACAATAACTCCCTCTTCTCTGCCCTTGAAGCTGCCTGCCCTCCCTCCTCTGTCTCCCTTAGCCACACAAACCCTCAATCCTGGCACTTCCCGCTAACTTGGTTCCTAAAAAAAATACTTCCATGCTGCGGAGCACCTTTGGAGGTAGTACCGTTCCCTCATAGACTTTCTCCACTTCCAAGTTTATCCTCTCCTCTTTTAGCTCTATCCCCCTCCATTTCTGCCTCTAACTTTGTCACCTTCTTCACTTCCAAGATTGACTCCATTATAGCGCCATTTCCTATACCATCACCTCTCATCCCCCTCCATCTCCAACCCAGCCACCCACCTAGGTCTACCTTCATCCACACCTCGGCTGAAGAAGTTCACTCCCTTCTTTTGTCGTTTCCTCCATCAACGTGCCCACTTGATGCAGATAACACTGAAATCTATTCCTCCTCCCCCAACCTCTCACCCTTTTTCCAGTCCAACATGTCAGAATGCCACTCGACCATCTCCTCATGGATGTCCCAGTGTTTTCTCAAGCTTAACATGGACAAAAATGAAATTGCATTCTTCCGTCCTTCATGTATCTCTTCTACCCCTATCTCCGTTACTATCGGCAACCTTCACCATCCACAGCCACGCCCTCTCAGTGTCCTGTCGCTTATACCCCATAATATAGTATCAGCCCCTTCTTACCGTCTTGACTACAACATTCTCCTCTCTGGCCTTCCTCTGGTCATCTCGCCCACCTACAATCCATACTAAATGCCACAGCCAGACTCATCTTCCTCTCCCACTGCTCTGCCTTCACCTCCCCTCTTTGTCTCTCTACACTGGCTTCCTGCCCCTTTAAAAATTCTCTTTAAGTTCCTCACCACAACTTACAAGGTTCTCTCCTCCTCCACCACTGCCTACCTCTCCTCCCTTATCTCCATCCACACGCCTGCCCGACCCCTCCGCTCTGCTGTGGACCATCGCCTCAACTCCAACCTGATCACTACCTCTCACTCCCGCACCCAAGACTTCTCCTGAGCTGCCCCTCTGCAGTGGAACAACCTACCACAGCCTATCAGGCAATCAAACACCCTACAATCCTTCAAACTCTCCCTCAAAACCCACTTCAGGCTAGCCTACTCTTACTCCACCTAAGCACCCCATCTTCATCTCTGTTTGTACTGTTTGTTTACCCCCTCCCACTTAGCATGTTAGCTCTTATGAGCAGGGCCCTCCTCCCCCCTGTCATCACCCATCTTGTCCTCAGTACTTCCCACCTTTTCCTTTTATTGTCTATCTCTCACCCCTTAATCATCTGTTCCTACACACATATCCTGCTTCTTTATTTTCCATACCTATTGTTCTGGTATTTTTGCATTGTACTTGTATTGTATTCCCTATTTTTAGGAATTTGTACCGTCTGTTAAATAATGTATTGTATATGTAATTATTGGCTTTCCTATTGCCTCTATACAGCGCTGCGGATACTGTGTGGCACCTTATATGTAAAAGTTAATTATTTTTTTTTAAAGTTGAATGGTGGGGACTTATATATATTTTACTTTTACAGAAGACAAGACAAATAGTTGAAAAGGAAATCGATTTTAAATATAATTTAAAAAAGGATACTGGAGACAAGATGCCCAGGAAGAAAATAAATGTCTCCCCACCAAGGAGCCACTCTGAGTGCACATCCAAACGATAAATTTATCGTGCCCTGTGCTGATCACCCACTCCGGGCCCTGAGAGTAGATGACCTCTGTTACCCGGTTCTGATGAGCTGTAAGAAGGAAGGAGACATAAGTGAGATTTACTGAGGGGCTGGGGGGAGAATACAATTAGTGGTGAGGTCGGGCTAGAAAGGGAGAGGAAAGGGGGGAGAAATATCAAAGAGGCACAATGAGAATTTGTGATAAAGCATTACCATAATCACAGTATGTAAGAACACCACTGACACCATTCATTTCCATCTGAGAAATAATGACTGCAAAGAAGACTGCAGAGAAACATTACCTGGGTATGTCTTCACAAAGTTCATTTTATTAAAGTCATCAGAGATCAGAAACTCCTAGAGGAGAGACGTGCAGAATGTTACAGACTCAGAGCTCTACTGATTCTTAGAATGTGTGTGTACTTTGTGTATGTTTTATTGTGCTCCTAACGTCAGTAAATGTCTAAATCACAAAAATAATTGTACATTAAGTTTTGAATAGCTTTCTATCATAAAAAATAAATAATCTCATCTTTGCCCAAAGTAATGCAAACATTGAATTATATTAAGTACCATAAAAAAACAGATAATTTAAAAATGACAATTTTGTACCTCTGTATCCTATCCTCAGACACTTGCTACATCACTAGTGTAAAGCTGTACCCATATGTGCAACAGACATGTAATAAGATCAGGTATGTAAATCATTGGTACACCCTCATCTAGAATACTGCGTTCAGTTCTGGAGGCCATATCTCCAGAAAGACATAAATACATTAGAGACTGTGCAAAGAAGAGCAACTAAAATGGTCCATGGCCTTTGTAACAAATCATACCAAGAAAGGCTAGAGGAACTAAACATGTATAGCTCGGAGCAGAGAAGGGAGAGGGGGGACATGATAGCAGCTTTCAAATACATCAAGCGTTGTGACCAGCTAGAGGAGGGTACCATTTTTCAAAAGAAAAGGTGTAATAGAACACGAGGGCATGTATATAAACTGGAGAGTGGTAGATTCAAAGGAAATGTGCGGAAAAATTACTTCACTGAAAGGGTGATAGATAAGTGGAATATTCTCCCATCTGAGGTGGTTGAGGCCAATAAAGTAGAACAATTTAAACATGCTTGGGATAAATATAAGGGTATCCTAAATTGTAACCCAAATTGAGGGTAAATAGGGTCTAGGGTCAGTATAGTTTTTAATAAACAAATGGGCAGACTAGATGGGCCATGTGGCTCTTATCTGCCGTCACTTTCTATGTTTCTATGTAGCCCATTTGATGTGACAAACAGTAGAGAAACATTATCAACTAGAAAAGTGCACCAAACACATATCAGGAACTTTTTATTCAATTCGATGGACATTGTGTACAGGGTATAAAACAAGGATTGTGGTCATACAATAATAGAAGAACGTATGAATGCATGATTTGCACAACCTCTTGCTACAATATATGAATCAGAATCACAGCAACAAATCCACAATAACCTTTTGTTTTTATAGTACAAGTTAGAATGCATACAGCTTTTTAGTTAATGTTGTTATCTGTAACATGATACCATGATAGACTAGGAAAGGGAGGTGTCAAGATATATTTTACAGACCCCCATGCTGGTTTCACCAGCACCTCACCTACGAGCTCAATAATTCACAGGCCATTATGAATGCTTCCCTCACAGTCAATCTCATGATTAAGACAAAAACTACACAGGACAAGACTAACCTGTGGGTCAACAAGCATCGTTTTCATATACAAAGAATACTTTCACAAAGCTCTTACGAAAGAATAGGAGCTTATAGAGACCAGATGACTGGCCAGTAATAGCTCTTACACAACCTTTGGATACATCAACAATAAAACTTTTGAGTTCCTCAGTATATATTGTGTGTTACACAGTGCCCTATCAGAGAACTACGGATTGTGCAAAGAAACACTAATTACTCTGAGGTGGTGCAATACAGTCTCCTTCTGTTTGCTGCAGGTTACTATGGGAAATAAAAAAAATGCCACCACCCATACTTACCACAATGGCTCCACTATCCAGCCCCACAAAAACCTTTCTGCTGTCATGGTGGTATTCCAGGGCTGAGCAAGGGGCTGGAAAAAACACAAAACAAAGTACCACATAATAAAGTCAGAGGATTTAGGACTCTCAAACATTATATATATTATATACCAGTATACTTTTTTAAAATGATATTGTTTAAACCGGATAAATGTTTGTTTTATACTATGTTATATACTTTCTTGTGCATAATGCTCTAGAAAGGCCATTATTTTTACTTATCATCTTGCCCCAGCAGTGAGAAATGCAGTACGGAGAAAGATGCCCAATGAACTAGGACAGTGCAGTATAGAGGCAACTAGGAGGTGAGTCAGACAGTCAGAATAGCTCAGCCATAGAGACAACCTACACCTCGCTGCTTAACGTTCATGTAGCCTGTAGGAACCTTTGATGGCAAAGGATAGTGCTTAGAGAGCACAAACTAAAGACTCCATGTCATCTACTAACACTTACGTCATACATTGGCCACCCAATTAAATGAGTCACGCTGCAGGAAACCTCAGTGCCCTCATTACTTTTCAGCCCTCAGACCATATGCTGCGCGTGGCCAGATATTTACAAACTATTAATCTGATGTATTTCACTTTTCAATGTGCAAAGACACAAACACTCAAAGCTAATCAGCTCAAAGCTTCCGGGTTTTTACTAGCTCCATAGTTTCCTACAGATTTGAAAAGGTCTAATCTAAAGACTTGGGACATGATTCACTTCTTTATTGGCTTCTTAAGCGCGTGATCTTCCGAAATGACCTACTACGCATGCATAGTAGGTAGATTGCCTCTGTGCGGTCTTAGAGAAAGAGGCGTGCTTATGCCGCCGCGAGGAGGATTAGTTAGAAGTGGGAGGGTGGAGGAATGTAGATTACCCGGGAGGGCAGGGTGAGGCAGAGAAAGGCATTCCCTGTGCGTAGATGAGGGAGTGTCTAGTGGAGCAACTGGGAAGAGAGTGTTGCTATTCTAGGCAAAAAAGGGCCACATTTAATGACGTACACCTGGGGTCATAAAATGTAACCTTTAATGGTCTGATTAAAATTAGTGAGGGAAAAGGGCAAGGGTAAAGGAGGAAACTACGCACTGTTAGTTAAGGCAGCCTATGGTACTCTTAGGTGCCATAAAGTACCTAAAAATGGGGGGGTGTTAGGGGCAGGACGGGTGAGTTAGGTGCTGATATGTCCACACGTAACTCACACGTTGCTGTAAATACAGACCATTAAGAACAAATGTTAATCTTTACATGTAAAGGCGGAAGAAGCTTCCAAAAACCTCTGAGATATAACAGCTGTGCGATATTTTGTCTTTCTAAATTATTCAAAGAAAGAGTTGAAAATGAAAGTACTTTTGGATGGGTTTATCCGACACTCGGTTGGAGAGTGCTTTTGGCCACAGTGAATATTAAAGACTTTGGGGCCGATGCAGAGATAAATGCAAATAGACAAATATCAAGCGTGCTGTACATCAAAACAGACCATAGGCGGTCTATGTGCGACCATAAGGCCCACCACAGGATGCAAGTACTGCAGGCACAGAAGAGTACAGGCACAGAGCAGGCACGCTCAATGCAGCTATGCGTCCAGATATGTAGTGATCCAAACACAAGTGCATGGTACTTCACTGATATGTGTGCTGGAAATGGCCATCAGGATTTGTGTTCGTGTACAAATTAATTACATCCTTTTTTATTATTATTATATTTACAGCTACACAATGCTCAATTAGCATTTCCCTACCAATTATATTGTGTTTGCAGCATGCAATGCTAACACAATGTCCTGAAATAGGTCTTGAAGTGTCATGTCCATGGACTTAAACATGACCTGTTATTGGTGCAACTGTTTTGCCGCAAACTGTGCATACTTACATCTGCGTTACGGACTGGATATTGTGAGCAGACTCTTTCTGTACATTGACTATGTGCCTCCACCCAATACCCCTGTTAATTACTATGTGCCTCCATCCATGACACACTCCCCAGAGTACTGTTCAAGTCTGGATCTCCCTCAATTGTGTGCACATAATTTCTGAGCATGTGCAGTGCAAACTCATGCAGAGATAAGTTATATGATTGGGAGTATGTTCACTTCTAGATCAGCAGCCATGTGTTAAAATAAAAATACAAAAGACACAACCAGCAGCTAACAAGGCATATGAACAGCAAATAAATAAAAACCAACACTGAATTTGCCATACTAGCAGCATGAACAGAAACTAGGAGTCAGAAACTCAAGTATTTCTACTTTCAGCTGTAATTGCATTGTAAATGTTAGGCAGAACTTACATGACATAGTGTGGTAGATGCTTGGCCAATATTGCCCACTGTCTCTCTTCAGCCATACCCGCAGTGTCCTTTAAATACAAAACCCAAATCTTTCACACAATATACAGTTAACATTATTAGATCAAAAGCAAAAGACTGAAAAGCATATAGACAAGGAATGATGGATAGATGAATCTCTGAACAGCACAGTATCTGTGGTTGCAGCTAAAATTACAGTAGCGTAAACAGAAAAATGATGTTTAGTCTTTATGGTTGGTATGTCCTAGTGTACCTTTTTAAAATGTTCTAGCGTTTAGATTTTGAACAAATTTGTTTGCTCTTACTGTATTTTAGTTTGACAAAGTTAACAGTATAGAATAGAAAATCACACAGGCCGATGTTTGTGGGAGGTCATTAGCCAACCTCCTAAATAGTAACGTATGCAGCAAATTTCTATTTAAACTTTAATATGGATCATTCCATTATGGTTGGTTAAGTACAACTGCAGAAATCCAATGTAATCTGTGTTTCCTTCCTATGCTATAGAAACCATGAATACAAAATAATATTTTAGTGTTTAGAAATAAAAGCAAGAGAATATAGGAATGGGATAAAGTATTCCTCTGTGAAATGTAAAAGTAGCAAAGGTGTCAGTAGCTAAAACAATAATAAAAATTAAACAAAAAAAAATTCTAAAAACCTCTTTAATGTGTGTTTAAGTCCAAGAAAAGTCATGAGTTACTTCTAAAAGTACTGCAATCTTCCAGCCTCAACCATGGAGCAGACAACAGGAGAGAACTTGCTGTTCTGTCTATATTTTATGCATCTGTAGGTTTTTTTTTGTTTTATAGCATTATTATATTGTTTTATTGAGTAGTACATTTTATAATCCTGAGACAAATTAAAGTTTATTTATACGTTGGATGATTTACAGTCTCCTGAGAATATCGGAGATCAGTTTACCATCTTAAGATGTTGTTTCTCCATTAATACCACTCTTCCTCGGTCACCTGGAACACATGAATTTTCTTGGACTTAAATATGCTGTAAGTAGGTTTTTAGGATTTTAACTTGTGCCATTGTTATTACACTGTAAACTAATGACATCACTGACATATTACAATTCACCAAGCTTTTTATTGCTATTTAGAGGTGTGGACGAATAACTGGGGAGCACAGTAAAGATTTTGCCATTTTATTTAATTATTTTAATATTTGTCGCTAAGAAATAAATGCCACATATAACATACAGTACTTATGAAATGTGTGTCTAACATCTCCCACCCCCTCTCCAAAATAAGGATAGGAGATGCTATTTAAATGAAAAAGACTTGAAATGCCCAAGGCAAAAACAGATCATAAAACAAAATCATGTGAAAGGGGTGAGGGGTTAAGGGTGACACTTTGCAAACCACACAAGGGTTCATTGTTCAAAAGGGAAAAACCCACAAAACCTCCTTATATTTGAAGCCACTTACACATCACCAATTAGGATTGAAGTCGAGACAGAACTGGAGAGGCATTGTGATTATCAGACACTGGTTAAAATGTAGCTAGAAAAAAAAATGCTTCAAATACAGAGATGAGGAGAAATGTCTTTTTCAAAGAAATATTGCACAAAGCGATATACAACCAAGTAAGGAATAATCAGCAATAAGGTGCCTTCTGAATAAGCATGTCTAACATTACCAGCTAGATTTACAAAACTGCAAAAAAACAAGATTCCAGTGGACATTCTCTAGTATGTCATAGGAAAGTGACAGCTAGAATCTCATAGGTTGCTATGGACAGTTTAGTAAAAATAGCCGCTGGAAGGTCATATATTTCCACAGAAATAAATCCTGAACTGACTATATACACCTCACAATTATGTATATAAACGTACTACACACACATAACAAGTCCTAAGTGAAATAACACTGATTAATAATACGACTTTTCTTATCTCCAGCATAATAAGGTATAGCACAATTCTAGTGAACATTTGGAACTAAAAACAAAAAAAATAAAATAAAAATAAAAATAGGATTCCTTTGTAGCGAAGTCAAACTTTTTTTCACATTGTTTTTATATGTTTTTTTGTTTATAATTAAAGCAACTAAATGTTATTGCATCGTTCTAGGATAGCCTTGTTACATTATAGCTTTGTTGTTGTGAAACTTCCCAAGCATAATACCTGCAACATTTTGCCAATAAACAGGCATGTGTTTTAAACACAAATCACTCTAAGATTGTTAACTGCAACAGTTTTTCTAGGATTGGTTCTTCAGGTTACTAATAAACATCTGTTTTACTTAGCATTATGAACTACCAAGCATAGGGAACTGTATGGATGCGTCAGAACGCTGTTACGTAATATTGGCTCTGTGTTATGCAAGATCGTCTTTTACAGCTCTTTGTCATCATGTGACATGCAGCACATGTTTTGCAACCTCTACAAATAGATTTTGTAAAGGATATAATGATTTATATCAGGAATGTCAAGAAAAATATTCTCTAAATCTTCTTTAAATGTCTTTATTTGCTGTGTCAATAATTTTACAGTCTCATACAGTCCAGAAAACACGGTTAGGTTATACACTTACGTAGCTAACGGATGAGGAAAGGCTGACATAAAATGAAGATAACTGGTGAATGCCAGTAATGATGGTATTTAGGCCAATCTGCTGGAGTGCTTTAATAACGCTGAACTGCATCCAGAGTCCAGGAATAACAGCTATGAGGATCCAATGCCGGAATTCCGCAATAACCAGCTTTCTGTGCGTGCAAGGAACAGGATCCATAATGAAAATGCATTCTGTGTGCATGTGCACTAGTAAAATGCAATCATTTTCCACACTTTGCATGCAGAAATTTCCCATTTAACTTAATTCTGGTTCCAATCCGCTGTGAGGCTGTAAAGCTATTTTTTGTCTCTCAGAAAAAGGTATGACCTGGTCAGACCGGGGGGTTGTGTGCTGATCATAGGTGTGTCTATTTTAACACAAATTTGCAAACATTGATAGATGGTACAGTAAACATGTAACCTGATTTTGAATACATCACTGCAGTTGATATGAATCTGAATGCTGTCTTAAATAAATGAAAAGTAAAACAAGTTTTGGTTCTCTATCATGTGAAAACTGACTTGGCACAAATAGACAGCATTTACAAATGTAATCTAGAAATGCTCATGACATTACTATCACAGCTCACTTCTTTGGTCTGCTTGGCTTTACTACATGCTTCCAGCTTGCTAATAACCTACTGCTTCTGCTGCATCTAATATCTCCGCTACTCTAACATCCTTGCAAAACCTCTCAATTGGACATTCATTTCACTGGCCAGTGCAATATATTGGATTTGAATATTCCTAACTTTATGATACTTGGGATCCTCATTATTACCCAAAACAGGTTACCTGCATCGATATTATTGCTTTTAATATAGTTTATTTTTGGTGTTTTGTATTTGTAATAAATTATATTGTTATTAGAACTTGGATATCTATTCTATATATATTTACAAATGTTAGAAGATTCAAACAAAAGAAACATGACAGATGTTTTGTAATTTTAAAGAATTTCTTAAATATTTTTCTAGTATTCCTGACATATTTAAAATTTTTCACTGTCCACTTCATAGAAAATATTTACTCCAGGGGTTTTCAAGTGGAGGACCACTCTCTGGTGGTACACAGTTTTCAAGTGGAGGACCACTCTCTGGTGGTACACAGGGCTTCCAGGCAACATTGTAAGGATATAATCAAGTACCAGTATTTTAACAATGTGCCATAAAAGGCAGATGGCACATTAATAACTGAATTGTAAATGTAAAAACTTTACTTCAAAATCATTACAAAAATACGCAACAAAAACACAAATAAATATATACAGATAGTGGGTATGTATCCACACAATCTGCAACATGTTACTTTTCTTACTTACTTTACTCCAAATGACTGTCCTCAATGTTGTCACCAGCAACACTCATTCTCAACCCTCATTCCATCAAAATGGTATACATTTACCCACCTTATCTAATCAAAATATATACCACCATATTTTCTACCCCTGTTCTGTCTTCTCTCGGCTATCTCCAGAAACAATCCTAACCCCAATTCTCCTTCTGCCCCATAGCAGCTAATTCATTTTATTTACCCGACTTCCCTTCAAATAGCAGAAATAAAGAAGGGGGCTTTAATTCATCTTACTAAGCAGCATTGTTGCAGTGATGAGAGGTAAATACTGAGTGCATTGAGTGATAGGTTGGAGGGTCAGCAAACCATCACCTATCCTGTATAACAACAATAATGCAAAAGTTTATAACACCGCTTCTGATATGACACTGCAATGCAAGTCACAACCAGCCAAGCTCTGCTGTGAGAGGGGTATCTGGGCAGAGAGGAGCAGTCAGGAGTGGTAGGTCAGTATATACAGGGACAGATGCAGGAACAATAGCTCTGTGGCTGTGACTGGCTGGGAAGTCAGCGCTACTTTTGCTGCACAGTAATTACCGGTCCTCGCTGGCGGTGATGACGCCGTCCTCTCGTGGAATCAGGCAGGCGGAGGTCACGTGTTCCCGGTGCCCAGGTATCTTGGTGAGCAGCACAGGGCCGCGCGGAGACCGGGAGTGGATCTCAGCCGCCATCTCGAGTCATGTGACCTGAGCAGGACCGTAGCTGTAATACGTGACATAGCGGCGCACGGTCACGGTCACAATGGCCGTAATACTCCGAGTAGAACTGTCTCCATCACAACAATGACTGAATGCTGTCAGCTCTGTCTGTTGTAGTATATACTACTGCAAGTGATGTAAGGCAGTGTTCCCCAACCTCAGTCCTCAGGGACCACTAGCAGTACATATTTTCTAGGTCTCCAGCAGTAAGACCTGGAAAACATGCACTGTTAGTGGTCCCAGTGGACTGAGGTTGGGGAACACTGATATAAGGTATGGGTGGCAAACATTTACTACGGCTGTTATAGATTATAGAAATGTATATAATAAGGTGCGCTTTGGTATCACTAAAAATGGTTATGTTTATTAGACATGCAAATATACCTTAATAGTATTTAACAATATAAGACAGACATATTTAAAATAAAATACAATATTAAAAATAATAAATAAAAAGTCCAGCAATATTAAAAATAATAAAAAAAAAAGTCACTTGGTATTATCTAGTTACTACATATAGAGAGGGATTTCCCCTGGATTTATTTCTTATTTTAGTAATTTGTTATAGATTATATCTGTTATCAAGGGTGGATTGGGATTTAAAGTGGCCCTGGAAATAAAATCTGTTGGGGCCATAGTAAACCATAGTAAACAAATATGTTAACTGAATTAGTACTAAATTATCTTAATAAAAACAGTACAAATATATAATATGGGTGCATGCTCTTATAGAGAAATTAAGAAATGAAAAGAGTGTTATGTGAAAGAGCTGCAATCAGATTCTACATCTACTGACAATGCAATAAAAAAGATCATCCTAGTGACTGCCACCCTATATTGACTGCATCTATTGACAGCCACCCAAACAATATCCTAATAACAGCCACCCAATACTGACAGCATCCGCAGTGGCGCACCCAGGTGGGCCCAGAAACCCCCCAAAATAGGGGGAAAAAATGAGCAAAATAAGAGCGAAAAGTCAAAAAGGGGGCGTGGCTTCGCGTGCCGAAAGGGGCGTGGCTTGTGATCCGGACTGACATGGAGGAAGATGGTCCTGGCCTGTGCTCCAATAGGAAAGCAGGTGGGAATGGTAAATGGGTCACTACAAATACAACTGTGCTTATGTGCACTGACACAGGCTCTGTACATTGTGTAATGTGCTTGTGCCCTACTAATGCATTGTATACTGCTATTACTATTAGATCTGTTCCTTCAATATAAAACTACTATTTTACTGTGTGAAAGAAGTAACTTATAAATCAGCTATAAAAGAAAATCAGAATAGGACTTGTTACAGCCAATAACCAATGCATTTCCTCAATGTAGAATTTTTATTATTTTGAAATATACACATCATAAACTTCCTGTTTTCACAGAGAACGTTAATGCAGGGTTGCCGACACTCCCGGAATGTCCGGGAGACTCCCGAAATTCGGGCAGTTCTCCCGGTATCCCGGGAGAGCCTGCAAATCTACCGCAGGAGACTTGAGGCCTGTGGTTTCATGGAAACCAC
>WWET01007081.1:36973-48415 GCA_011038615.1 Limnodynastes dumerilii | reverse complement strand
TTCGCTAAGATCGTAGGTCTGAATCGCTCGCAAGCACTTAAGATCTTAAGTGCTGCGAATCTTTAAGATCTTAAGGATTTGCATGGAAATGGGCGGGGGGAGGCAGGGAAATGAGGGAAAGTGGGCGCGGGCTGACACTTAGGATCTTAAATGAACGCTCCCACGTCACTTAAGATCCCAAATGACAGCGTATAGTTAAGGCAAGTCAATGGTGGTCTAAGTTTAAGATCCACCGCTGTTTGCAAGGGGAGTGTCTGTTTATGTAGTGGGCTGGAACCTGCTAAGATCTTAGCAAAGGTGCGTATATTTGCGATCTTTTCGCAATCGCATCTCTGAATCAGCCCCAATATGTTTTGGTCCTTTTTATCCACTTATTTAAGAATAAAGTTGTACAACAGAACTGTGTCTGATAATTTTTGGATGTTGCTAATGTCTCATAATTAATGGATATTATTGTCCACTATTATCTTCAGATAGTGTCATATATAACACATTCATTGGATGGCCAACACTTTAATGTACATTCTTCTGTAACTGTTCTCTCATATTGAGTGTCATGTAGAGGTTGTTGAGAATAGTTTACTATATTATGAGTGATGGTTACAGTTACCATAAACAATGTATCATTTCTCCTCTGCTACATTTATTGCTACTAATGTTAGCTTTATCATGTGCACATTTTACAGAGGTATATAAGAGTATAATACACTATGTGTGGCACTCAGTTCCTAATGACACTGCTTCCTAATTACTGAAATTATGTATTTGAGACAAAGATTTAGATTAACATTCCAGTATCTAAAAGATGTCGATTTATGTAAAGGAAAACGGGTGCTATTGTCTCAATGATTATTCATGTGACATAATACTCTAATGTTTAGCGATACAGCAATATAGACAATGAGATAAGCTTTATTAACCTCAATTACAAGGCTGTTAATGGTGAGCTACCATTTGCTCCACCTTATATATTTATGCAGAATAAGGTCTGTGGGGGTATGATTAGTATAGCGCTCAGGTCTAGATGACACTGCCGCTTAACCACTATGACCGCAAGATAGAGCCCAGGATCTAAATTAAACAGCCTTGTGTCTATAGAGTATGAATTAGCAAGCAGGTGCTCAATATCTCTATGAATGTACGTATAGATAAATTTTGCCAAACGTCTAACAGGAGTAATTAATATGTCACAATAGTGTAGACCTCAATACTGATGAACGTATTCTGGTAAATATCTCCTCATAAAAGACACCATTTAAAGATTAAATAGCGGTGAGCTAACGTTTACATCTCCATGTGCCTGTGTACATAGAGAGATACATAGAGATGTCACCTATGCGGCATTAAGAGATAAGCACCGCTGCCGCCTGGCTGATCAAGTCATCCGCTAAGGACACAGATCTGGATTAACAACCCAGTATCTGTAATATTAAGCTAGGGACCAAATTACATATAAAAAACAAAAGCGGGTGCTCGTGCACAGCACACCGCCTGACCTAACGCGTGTTTCACAACTGCTTCGTCAGAGGTACACATGTGTTTATCATAATAAACACTGTGAAGTTTTTTTTTCACAACCCTGCCCCCCAAAACACACGTAAACACACACATACACACACACCAACAAAAAAGAAAACCAACATATGAAGCACCCAAGATATTATTTGTGCTTCATATTGTGTTCCCTGCCTTTTTTTATAGGCGAGGAGGCAGCTCTTCGCACACCCCTGTGCCATTGAGGTGTTGTTCACAGTTTGTGAAGATGACAATGCCACAGCAGGAGGATGCTCAGGGGCAGACTGAGGAAGCACCAATCTACCAGCAATTTCAGCTAGAGTGGCCATATGCCGGTCCATCCTGTTGCCTTTGCTGGAAATCCAGTTTCCTTTGCTGGTAATTCAGTTAATTCTCCAAGATCTGGCAGATCCTCTCCATCAGGATGTTCTGGCACTCTGAGGTGATTGTAAAGCTTGGACTTGGTCATAGAAAGTGCAGGAGTGGTGTTGTTCTAGATGTACCAGCTGTTGAGTGTCTAGGTCCTCTTCCTCCTCATGCTCATGCTCTTCTATATTCTCCAATTGAACCGGCTCCACTAGCTGGTCCAGGGAGTCATGCTCCTCATTCAATGGTTCTGGAGCATCTATAAAAGAATACATGTTAATTGCAATTTATTTTAAATGGAATACAGTTTACTTAACTATTATTTGTTGTTACACAATGCTGCATGGACATGGTTTAGGATTTAACACAAGAAAATAATTACTTTTGTTCTTGAAAACTTAACTTTGATTTGTTTATGGTAACAAAAATTTATGACACATGTTTTCTGTTAGATTTGACATTTCAAATAATGGACCACTATATTCTTAAACTGTCACTCTTTTTTAAAGTCATAAATTTAAAATTTTGTGGGAACAAAATTTAAGATACATATTATGATTGTAAAGGTTAACTAACCAGGAGATATGTCAGGCTCTTTAATCTGGGGCAGCAGATCCAGGGTCCCTCTCCGGTGTCCATGCCATGAACAAGTTTCCCCTCCATGATATTAATAACCCTTACAGTCACTTGCTATATATCTGTAAGGGCTTGTGCAGAGGGCATCTGGCCTGCCTCAGTAAGCCTGGCATTTTTGACCCTTTCAGCCATATTCTTTTTGAGATTGGTCTTAAAATCCTGCCAATTGTAAAACATTAATCCCTTAGCCTAAAATATAATTTTCAAAAAATTATTACTAAATCCTTATTTTTGTTACACGCCACCGCAAGTATCCGGACTTCGTGTAATCACTGCATTGCCTCTCCTTGTCTGCCGCTCCTATATGTCTCCTCCTCCTCCAGGAGACAAATCCCAGGTGTTTCCTGGTTACCAGGATGCCTCTCTATGCTATGCTCTGGCAGGAACCTGCTGCCCTTGCATTGGCTGGCGGCCCTTTAAATAGCGCTTCGTTCCCCAGCTCTGCGCCGGTTATAGCGTGTCTTGCCTGCTACCGTGTTCTTGCTTAGTATTTGATTGCTGCCTTAAGCATATGCCATTGCTAATTTTCTTGTTATGACTTATAACTTTGTCATTTTAGGTTGGTGATGTGGAGGTACCGAGATTGTAATGAGATATCCTCTGAAAATCTATTTTTGATTAATATACCAAAGCGTTATACTAATTTCTTTATCTTTCAATTATTCCTCAGGTGTGTCAGGGAGTCTTACTATTGATCCGTTTGAGTTCAAATATCGAGAACGAATGGATCCACCTGCACACCTTTTCCCCTGAAGAAGCAGCAGCGATACGCGCGTTGGGACCTTGTGTATGGCAGATCTCGGTGCACCGGGAGTCTGCGCTCCTTCCTCCTTTTGATGTCTGTAATATGGGTAATATTAGTGTGAGTGTAGGGTTTGTTTACTGACTCAGGCATGAGTGAAGCACAACCGTGAGGGGGTGTTACAGGGACAGTCGTTGGATGTTTAGTATAGATCTTGTCCCCCGGTGTCTGCACATGCTATGATGTTCATTTGTGCGCCAATGCCATATAAGGTTACTGCCCTCCCGACTACTTCAATTAGTATTTCTTTGCTCTTGCAATTGCTACATTCTGATTCTCTTGCTCACTATGCATAATATATGATGATGATATATGCATGTTCTTTGATTATTCCTATAACCCATGCAATGTTGCCCTAATATTGTGGACATTTTATTTTCCTACTACCGCATGTGGATATTTGTATCTGGAGAATTTCCCCTTAATATGATACTATGTTATTTGTATAAATCAATCTTTACACTGGGATACTTGACAATATCCATATGCTATATCGTGTAAATTAGTTATATATGCTCCCCGGAGATCCAATTTGGTGAAGACTGAGGATCCTTTAATCCGGTCGAACATCTCTGGAATCAGGGGTAATGGATAACGATTTTTAATCGTGATAGAGTTCAGCCCCCGATAGTCGATACATGGTCGGAGCCCTCCATCTTTTTTTTTTACAAAAAAAAAACCCTGCCCCAGCAGGAGAAGATGAAGGACGAATAAATCCTCTGGCAAGGTTTTCTTGGATGTACTCGGACGTAGCTTGGGTCTCTGGTAAAGACAAGGGATACGTTCTCCCTCGAGGAGGAGATGTCCCAGGCACAAGATCGATTGGACAATCCCAGGGGCGATGAGGTGGGACGACCTCGGCGGATTGCTCGCTGAAAACATCAATGAACTCTTGATATTGTTCAGGAATCTCAAGTGGTGAAGTGGTTTTTACAAGGTGATGGGGTTTTACAGAGGCAAGACAGTGCTTGGAACAATACCCACTCCATCGGACGATTTCGGATGAACCCCAGTCTATGTGGGGATTGTGTTCCTGAAGCCAGGGTAGTCCCAGAATTATTGGGAAAGTAGTCTTGGGCAGGACCAGGAATTGGATAGTTTCAAAGTGTAACACCCCTGTCTGGAGTTGTACACGGCAAGTCTGATGTGAGATGGTACCTCCTGGAATACGACTACCATCAACGGCTGTGAGGTAGGTGGGTACAGTGAGAGGACTAGCAGGGATTTTCAGTCTCTCCACAGTATCTTGAGAAATAAAATTTTCCGCGGCCCCTGAATCAAGCAATGCTGTAAGATTGGTGGAGACACAGTCCAGAGTCAGGGTAATCGGCAAAGTACAGTCTATTGCAGCAGAGGAGCGAAGTGACACCCCTAACTTAGGCTCCTCAGGCACAGTTAGGAGCGAGCGTTTCCCGGACGCTTGGGGCACTGGAGGCGGAGATGACCGGATTCACCGCAATAAAAGCACAGGTTATTAGAAGTACGCCTTTGACGTTCCTGATCTGTGATACGAGCCCTGCCTAACTGCATGGGTTCCTCTGGCAGAGGTGATGAATTTCTTGATCGGTTGGGTACAGGTGTTTTGGGTCGGAAGGTGTCTCTTTTCTCAGACGCCCTCTCCCTGTGCCGAATGTCCACACGAGTACAGACTGTGATGAGTTCGTTAAGCGAGGAGGGTAACTGGGAGGAGATGAGATTGTCTTTATGCGATCAGACAGTCCATGCCAGAATACGGAGATTAACGCCTCCTCTCCCCAGGGTAGTTCCGATGCAAGTGTCCTGAATTGGACAACGTATTGCCCCACTGTCAGATCTTTTTGGCGTAGACGTAGGATGTCCGTTGCAGCAGAGGAAGATCTTCCTGGAGTGTCAAATATTACCCTGAAAGTCTCTAGGAAATTATCCAGGTTGGACAATATGGAATCATTTTTTTCTAAAAGCGGGGAAACCCAATCCAAAGCTTGCCCGCTTAATAGAGAAATGATGTACGCCACCTTGATGCTGTCAGTGGAAAAGTTGTCAGGCTGGAGCTTGAATTGGAGCAAGCACAGATTCAGAAATCCTCTACACAGTTTGGGAGACCCATCATATTTGGCAGGAGTAGACAACGGCATACGTGGTGTTCCAGGGGAAGATCGGTCCGGTCCCGGGTTCCAAGGATTGAGACAACCGAGATGGGGTGAAATGAAATTGAGCAGGTTTAATCGGGGATGGGTGCATACAGATGAACAAAGAAAAAGAGTCCTTTTAAGGTTGGCAGAGCAGAAGACAAACGGGTGCTTGGTGATTGAATAGTCCGTAAATAGAGACTTGTGATGATGAGAGTGATGGTGGGAATGTCCAAGTAGGGTGAACAAGGTCTGAATAGATGGCGGTAGTTTGTAACCGGTAGAACAGGTGACAGCAGAGCCAGTAGCAGGGAAACCGGTGTTGGAGGAACCAGAAGCTGTAGGGTAGACGGCAGTACAATGAGACACAGCGGGGTGCAAAGGTAGTAGAACTGGCGTCCGCAGAGTTGGATCAGCCGGACTGGAATTAGCAGGACTGGATCAGCCAGACTGGAATTAACAGGACTGGATCAGCCGGACTGGAATTAGCAGGACTGGATCAGCCGGACGGGAATTAGCAGGACTGGATCAGCCGGACTGGAATTAGCAGGACTGGATCAGCCGGACTGGGCCGGACTGGAATTAGCAGGACTGGATCAGCCGGACTGGAATTAGCAGGAACTGGATCAGCAGCAACTGGATTAGCAGGAACTGGATTAGCAGGAACTGGATCAGCAGAAACTGGATCATCAGAAACTGGATCAGCAGAAACTGGATTAGCAGGAACTGGATCAGCAAGAACTGGATTAGCAAGAACTGGATCCAAGGCAGGAACTGGATTCAATGCTGGAGCTAGAGTCCGGAGCTGGATTCAAGGCAGGAACTGGATTCAAGGCAGAACCTGGATTCAAGGCAGGAATTGGATCAGCAAGAACTGGATCCAAGGCAAGAGCTGGATTCAAGGCAGGAACTGGATTCAAGGCAGGAGCGAGAGTCCGTAGTACCATATACCTGGAAGACCTGATTGTTCTGGCAACGTTGGAACAGTGCACAGGGTTTAAATAGTGCGCCCTGTGCACTGATTGGCTGGAGGACCGAAGAGGCAGCTTCCCATTGGTGGTGACGTCATCCAAAATGGCGGCGCCCATCGGACGCGGACAACGGACCAGGTCAGCAGCAGCGTCGGGTAAGTAGCGGAGTCTGTCACAGCACCGGAGCCCCGCACTGCAGCCAGCCGACGGATGGGGTAAGTGCGGCAGGGATGGGGTAAGTGTGACAGGGGATATGTTATTGTGGAATGTGTTGAATGTTGGATTGTGGGTGGTTGTCTGAGAAGGCAAGATGGGGATTGGGGGGAGAGGGATTGGTGTGGTGGTGGAATGTGGATGCAGGTAGAGGGAAGGGGTTTGGGTATCTGTAAGGCTGACAAAGTCTTTTGGAGGGTGCTGGTCTGCTGGTGTGGTGGTCTTCAGTGGAATCTGTCCGTGGAGACTCGGTTGTAAAAGGGAACAGCTGGTCTGTTGCTGGTGCCGAAGATGTAGACTCCAGTGGGAAGAAAAGAGAGAGACTCCGAGATAGTGTAGTATGTTCAGCAACTGAGGAGGTTATAATAAAAAGTTGCACATACAGTAGCCCAACTTGGAAGGCACCTATAATACACAGTGATGATATGGTGCTGGCCTGGATGGCCCTGCTATGCGGCTAGTTACAGGTGCTAATGACTGGGCTGGTGCTAGGGGGACCCCTTTTATAGGGAAAATGTTGTCAAAGACTCTAGAGCGCTCACTAGAGGCCCCTAATGTCTGTGACGTCATTTTCACTATAAAGGGGGTCCCCTTAGCGACAGTCCGGTCATTAGCAGCGGGGACACCAAGCAAGAAGAAGGGGTGCGTCGTCGAAAGGGCCAGAAGAGGCCGAAGACCTGATGACAGCTCGGGAGGACCTTCTCCAATTAAGGTGACAAGCCTCCTCCTGCAACAAAGAAGAAGATCTGCAAAAGAAGATGATTATCCTAGCAAGTCATCCCAAGACAGATGACTGCTAAAGGGCGAGTTGCAATCTTTTATATTTTTTACATTACACATGACACTTAATTAGACACTCTTGGGGACATTTTAAAGCTAGCGACATACTAAGGGAACATTTACACACATTTTAGATGGGGTAACATGTAGGGTTAGGTCATTTATATGTGCTAGGTTTATGTGGGTATTTTTACTTTACTCACGGACACATTAGACAGTTACAGGGACGTTTCTATCACTTATCACACTGCTGCTTATACTACTATAAGGATTAGCATGGCCACAAACACATGGCCAGGCTTTTCCTTATAGCAGTATATGCGTCGGCAGGATAAGTGATAGGAAAATGCATGCCGATTTTCAGATGGAGAATCGCTATGCTTTTCAATATAATTTTTTCATTTTAAAATCGATTTACATCAATGGTGATTCCACATCGATGTGAAAAATTCGGGCATAGTAAATGAGGCCCTAATAATCTACAACAGCACCCTCCAAAAGACTTTGTCAGACTTTCAGATACCCAAACTCCTTCCCTCTACCTGCATCCACAAGAACCCACCACCACACCAATCCCTCTCCCCCAAACCCCCATCTTGCCTCCTCAGCCAACCACTCACAATCCAACATTCAAAACATTCCACAATAATACATCCCTCATCAGGCCTAAGCACTACCAGTCCCTTCCCCTTTTTTTCTATAGAGTGTCGTCATGCCTAGCTCCACCAACTTTGCAACCTCCTGTTATGAGAAGTATCTTATCTTTTAGAACGATTGTTATGTCTGGGTAAATGTTGGACATGCACAGCTAAATTAATAGCCCTAAATGGACTGTCATTGCAATTCTTAGAGTAATAAGTTTGATATGGTCATAATGATTTATGACTATTCAATAGCATTCTGTATTATAAACTGCATGTACAGGCCACTGTAGGAAATCTCATAATTTTGTTAGTGTTCCTTACAGTTAGTCAATGACATACTTATTTAAAAAGCCAATCAGGAGCTTTTTTTTTATAGTATTTCAGACCTGAAAGATTGTGGGGGTAAATACATTCACCCTGCATGAGCTCCGGCCTTGAGACACATTTATTGGTCCCAGGTGACACTGGGAGCTTGCCCAATGAATAGGGAAGGCTGGTCCAATGCCTGTATCTGATTGCAAAGCATCCCTCTAAATAGGCTGGCAGGAGCCCGTTGCTCCTGATGGTTATAGTGTTTTTCTACCTGTTACTCTGCTGTTCCAGTCCTGTGCTTTACCAGTTCCAGTCAGCCTTGATTCATGACAGTCACTTTCTGATTTAACCCCTTGTGTTTTTTTTTTTTACTTCCTGGCATTCTCCTAACCTGCTGCTGATTGCTGTTGTACACATTTGTGTTTTCTTCCATGTTCTAAGCTCCACTCTCCCTTCCTGTTCTGTGAGTGCGTGCCCCATGAATCAGTGAGTGTGTGTACTATTCTCTCCAGTGTCTGTTGAATTCTGTTTCCTCACTGGGTCCCTGTCTGGTTTTCCCCCTTACGCCCACGCATAGGGGCTGCCGCGGGAGACTGTGACCTGCCGGGGTCCAGCAGCCAAGACTAACCTCACGATCAGAGGCTTTTTTGAATACCAGGCCCCAGTTAGACTCCGTCCCCCTGTGAATTGTTCCCTAACATTTTAACTGGCCAAAAGTCAGTATGGAACCAACGTTTACAGAAATGGTCAAGTCTCTGGCCACTCAAACCCAGGCCGCTATTTAAATCTGCCAATAACTTTCAGTAAACGTCAATGCTCAGGAAGAACATTTGGGCAACCACCACAGTTCCACCATTCCTGAATCTCCAGCCACAGACGTGATGATGAATCTACCGAATAGGTTTACAAAGGACCATAAGTCGTTCCGAAACTTCAAGGAGAGCTGTAAGCTATATTTCCGCACAATGGACCTGATTCACACTTAAGAATCTTCTTAAAATAAGAACTTAAAGTCTCTCCTGGACAAAACCATGTTGTTTTCGGTGGGAGTCAAGTTAATTATATTCTTTGCATGCAGGAATACATCTTTGAATTGCTTACTAAAAACAGATACTGACCAGCTTTACTATCACACTGTTATTTAGACTTGGCCTGGGAAAGATCGCCTCTCAACACTAGTACTGTTTGCAACAGATGAAATATGACTCCCCTGCAATCACCATGGTTTAGCCCAGGAGTGACTTTAAGTTCTTATTTTAAGAAGATTCTTAAGTGTGAATTGGGTCCAATGTCCCAATGCCTCTGCTACTTAAAAACAGAAGGTTGGCCTTGTCATCTCACTGCTTTAGGGGGACTCTTAGTCCTGGGAATTTGGGTTACCTGATGATTACCCTGCTCCTCCATTCAGTAGAAATCTTCTAGCTTTGGGTCTCCTTTATAATGATACAGATAGGATGGCCTCCACAGAAGCCAGTGTGTGGACTACCAACTAGGATCGAGAAATACAGTACAGATTTCTTGCAACAAGGCCTAGTGGAGTGGGGGAAGATCTAGAAATTACACTGATTTCCCCAAAGAATGCCCTTCTTGTTCCTGCCACTACTTACTATTTTAGTACCTGCCTTTCTTGACGCAGCCCGTAATTTATGGCTTAGCTGGTAATTTCTTGGATCATAACCTGGGGCCAAATTTACTAAGCTGCGGGTTTAAAAATGTGGAGATGTTGCCTATAGCAACTAATCAGATTTTAGCTGACATTCTCTAGTATGTAAAAAGAAAGTGAGAGCTAGAAGCTGTTTGGTTGCTATAGGCCAGTGCTCCTCAACCTTTTTTCACCCTCGGCACACCTAAGCCTTTCCCAGAATTCTGCGGCACACCAATGCAAAAATATACAAAAATGCAGGAATTACAAAGTGTATACACAAAAAATTACATTTAATTGTTATTTTTAATTTAATAAATTTAACATTGCAGATAATAATATGTTTTTTTTATAACTAAAATGAACTATGTTAGCTTTTAACTATTACTAATATCGGGGTAGATCCAGGACTACGTGTGTGCGTACGTATTTTAGCGGTGCGTATTTTCGTACACGTAAGGTCCATACACTCCCCACGGCACACCCCTTGCACGGACGTATTTTCGGAAATTACGCGACCCAAACCCTACCTTAACTTTGCCTAACGTAACAGCATACGTCCGCTAACGGGCGTACAGACTACGCGAACGTACGCAGCTTAGCACGCCCATACTGTACACTTTAAATACCACCCCACGCCTACTTCACGTAAAACGAACGTATTGGTCACTAACGTAAATTTGGCATGCCCACACGTAAATATTTACGTTAGCAATACGTGAATTACCCATACGTTTGAAAATACGCTACGTGAATGTGCGTATTTTCTGCGGTGCGCATGCGCAGTGCGTACAAATCTGCGAATTTACGTCTCCGCCACACGTAAATTCGCGGAAATGCGTAGTTCAGGATCTGCCCCATTAACTTTTAACTACAACCTTTAATCAACCCCCTTGATTATCACACTGTGCCCCTGCATCATATTCTGTGCTCCTTCATCAGACAGTGTTTCCCTTCATCATACACACACACACTGTGCCTCCTTCAACTGTTAACCATTCATCACACACTGTGCGCCTTCAACTGTTACCCCTTCATCACACACACTGTGTCCCTTCATCATACACACACACTGTGCCCCCTTCATAATACACACACACTGTGCCCCCTTCATCCTACACACACACACTGTGCACCTTCATCATACACACACACTGTGCCCCTTCATCACATACACACTGTGCCCCTTCAACTGTTACCCCTTCATCATACACACACACTGTGCCCCCTTCATCATACATACACACACACACACACACACACACAAACACACTGTGTCCCCTTCATCATATACACACACTGTGCCCCCTTCATCATATACACACACTGTGCTGCCTTCATCATACACACACACTGTGCCCCCTTCATTATATACACACACACACACGCAACCCACACAGGTGCCCCTTCATCATACACACACGCACACTGTGCCCCTTCATCATACATACAC
>WWET01007080.1:18600-32571 GCA_011038615.1 Limnodynastes dumerilii | reverse complement strand
CGGTGTGCCAGAAGACGGCTCCTCGGTCAGAATTTAGTACTCTGCTGGTACCCCTCCCTATCATTTCCGTGCCTTTTGAAAGAATTGGTATGGATCTGATAGGGCCAGTAGAGAAATCTGCTCAAGGGCACCAATACATCCTAGTGGTAGTGGACTATGCCACCAGATACCCAGAGGCTATACCCCTACGTAATATGAAATCTGGCACTATCGCCAGAGAGCAACTTATTTTATATACCCATCTAGGAATACCGAAGGAGGTCCTAACTGACCAAGGTACCCCGTTTGTTTCTCAGCTCATGAAAGATTTATGCCGGTTGTTAAAGGTAGACAGAATTACCACTTCGGTGTACCACCCATAAACAGATGGTCTGGTAGAAAGGTTTAATCAAACACTTAAAAAAAAATTTATAAAGAGGGCAGTGTCTCAAGAAAAGCGAGACTGGGATTTGCTTCTACCTTATTTGATGTTCGCGATCAGAGAGGTACCCCAATCTTCTACAGGGTTTAGTCCCTTTTAACTCCTATGGGAGGCAACCCAGAGGGATTCTGGATTTGTTAAAGGAAGGGTGGGAACAACAACCCTGTCAGGACCCTAATATCGCTCAGTTTGTGTCCCAATTGTATGGCTGTCTTAGGCAAATTGTGCCACTTCTGAACGAACATATAAATAGGGCTCAGCAGCGTCAGAAACAAAGTTATGACGTCACCGCAGTTAATTGGTCCTTTAAACCAGGAGACAAGGTGTTAGTGCTTGTGCCCACTACAGAAAGTAAGATGTATGCTCAACGGCAGGGCCCTTATGAGATCATAGAGGCGGTGGGATCTGTCAATTACAAGGTTCGACAGGAGCGTAGAAGGAAGAAGGTACAAATCTACCATGTGAACCTGAGAAAAAGCCTGAAAATTTGTTAGCTTCACAAGGGTGGTTGAAGCTAAGGGGGGGAGTAGTGTGACAGAGACCGCATACTCCCCATGGGAGTAATGTGGAGAATCCTGACCAGGTTTTAGAGCTGCAGCAAGGAGACTGGTGTGATCAGGCTTGGGCTAATCAACAGCACCTGTGCTCTCCTGATATAACTGTTTTTCTGACATTACGGGAAAGACACAGATCATTCAACATGATATTGTGACTCCACCCAGGGTGGTCATCAAACAAAGGCTGTATTGCATACCCAAGGCAAAACGGGCACTGGTAAAGCAAGCAGTAGAATGGATGCTTCACCTAGGGGTTATAGAGGAATCAAATAGCGAGTGGCTTATTCCCATTGTCGTGGTACCTAAGCCTTCAGGTGCGGTAAAATTCTGTAATGACTTCCGCAAATTAAATCAGGTTTCTCGCTTTGATTCCTAGTCCGTATCTTGCCACACTTGACTTGACAAAGGGATACTGGCAGATTCCTTTAACGGAAGCTGCTAAGGCAAAAACAGCCTTCTAAACCCCAGAGGGCCTATTTCAGTACAAAAGGTTGCTATTTGGTTTACATGGTGCCCCAGCAACCTTCCAGAGAGTTATGAGTAAATTGCTACGGCCCCATAGGGAATATGCAGTTGCGTATTTAGACGACATTGTCATTTTTAGCTTTGACTGGGAATCCCTCCTACCAAAGGTAGAAGTCTATAAGGGAACACGGGTTTACCGCCAACCCTGAGAAATGTTCCATTGGTATGATAGAAACCAAATATTTGGGGTACATTGTGGGCAGGGGACAGGTCAAACCTCAGCCTAGCAAGATAGAAGCGGTTCTCGCTTCGCCCAAACCCAAATGTAAGTCGCAACTTAGGACGTTTCTCGGTCTAGTGGGGTATTATCACAGGCTCATACGTGATTTTGCCACTAGAACGGCTCCACTAACCAAATGTCTTTAAAAAAAAAAAAAAAGTCTCCAGACAAAATAATGTGGTCCAGACTAGTGGTAAACGCTTGGCAAGACTTAAAAAGAGCTTTATGTACAGAGCCTGTCTTTCAGGCTCCTGATTTTACAAAACAGTGTGTGTTGCAGACAGATGCCTCTGGGACAGGATTAGGGCAGTCTTTTCCCAGGAGGTAGATGGTGAAGAGAAGCCCGGTCCTCTACCTTAGCCTTAAATTACTTCCCAGAGAGTGCAAGTATTTGACGGTAGAACAGGAGTTCTTGGCAATTAAATGGGCAGTGGAGTCCTTAAAATATTATTTGTTGGGATGGGAGTTTTTGTTAGTTACAGACTATGTTTCCTATCTCTGACTTTATCAACTACCGGAGCTGCTTCGTGGTCTACCAACTTACCTGTATCTGTGGGATGCAGTATATAGGTCGGACCACGAGGCGGCTCCATACGAGGTTTGCAGAAAACCATAGAAATGTCCAAAAGAATAATAGACTGCATTCTGTCTCGCGTCATGTGAACGATAAACATGGAGGGAAACCTGAAGTTCTATCTGTGAAGGACATAGAAATTATTAACCAGACATCAAGGGGTGGAGACCAGTATGGTTGACTTTGTCAAAGGGAGGCATACTGGATCTTCAGGCTGAATACTATATTCCCTATAGGTTTAAACGAATCTATTGAGTTGAACCATTTCTCTTAAAATGTAAAAAGGTGGGAAGTAAGAAGCGCTGCAGGGGAAGGGGAGTGGAATGGTAAATTGAAATGATATAAATATGCAGTAAGATCGTAGCTCTTTCTACGCGGGAATATACTTCAATAAATAAATAGATAGATATAAACAAATTAAACAGCAATGAAATAACTGAATAAATAGATAAAATGATAATCCCAATTAACTGAATAAATAAAAGCAAAAACAAAACAAAGCAAAAAGGATAGTGCACAGCTTAGTCCAATAGTAATTCCTGGTAGTTAAGTTCAAAGGAATAAATCTTTTCAAAGAGTAATAGGGTAATGCAATCAAAGTCCTTAGATGACCCAGACCGTCCTCACTAATATGATGAAATGATAAAATATTCCTTCCAACCTCAGGTCTAAAAGATACCTGCTTTCCCCCGACGTCTTACCATGCAGTCAGTTACCCGGGACTGACCACAACCGAGGGAAGTATGGTACTCGCCACCAGGACCGGAGGTCCACGTGGTTTTAGCAATTTCTGTCCCTTTTGATCCGTTTATCCGCTTGCACTCATATCGTGTTGTACATTTATAATTGTTTTATCATTCACTTGTGTCATAAATAAATATACTTTTATTCACTGCACTTCTACTTATCTTTTAGACCTGAGGTTGGAAGGAATATTTTATCATTTCATCATATTAGTGAGGACGGTCTGGGTCATCTAAGGACTTTGATTGCATTACCCTATTACTCTTTGAAAAGATTTATTCCTTTGAACTTAACTACCAGGAATTACTATTGGACTAAGCTGTGCACTATCCTTTTTGCTTTGTTTTGTTTTTGCTTTTATTTATTCAGTTAATTGGGATTATCATTTTATCTATTTATTCAGTTATTTCATTGCTGTTTAATTTGTTTATATCTATTTATTTATTGAAGTATATTCCCGCGTAGAAAGAGCTACGATCTTACTGCATATTTATATCATTTCAATTTACCATTCCACTCCCCTTCCCCTGCAGCGCTTCTTACTTCCCACCTTTTTACATTTGACTAGTAACATTAGGAGTTACTTACTCCCTACCACTTAATTTCTCTTAAAATGACCGACCTCAGTATATGCATTTCTGTAAAGTATTTACCGTTTAATCCTTAATTTATTTTTGGGATTTTGCAAGAGCATATTCATAGTATAACCGTACTGGTGGGAAGAAGGACATCTACTTCCTCTCTATATAGTTTTTTACAGGTATAGTTTTTTTTATTTTTCAATTTTTTCCTTTTTTTTAAAAAAACACTTCTTTTATATTTTTTGTTGATAGAAATACTATATACAATCAATCCAAATAAATACACATATTGTGGGGTTTTTTACTTTATTATTTTGTTATTAGCTTTGTTTTTATTTCCAGTTTTTTTCTGTGACTCTTCTCTTGTAAAGTCATACAAGCAAATAATGTTATGTTTTTGCTTTTCTTTATACATACCCACTAGAGAATAATGTTACCTTACTCTAAACTTTGTCAGGAGTCAATTTTTTCTTGCTGAGGAAACATATAATAATGCTCCCCTTTCTTTTTTTCATAGTATTAGTCCGAATATAATAATTACTAATTAACTAATTTGTATTGAAAAATAAAAAAATAAATAATAAAAAACGCGGGAATATACTTCAATAAATAAATAGATATAAACAAATTAAACAGCAATGAAATAACTGAATAAATAGATAAAATGATAATCCCAATTATCATTTATTGAATAACATAAGGCTTATATATATGTAGCTACATAATTTGTCATATATTAATCTGTTCCCATTTTCTGTTCTTTTGTTTTTCTGTTTTGCTTGCTTTTCTGTTTAAAAAATGGATCAAAATTGTTCATGTGTACCGTTCACTGTGGAAGATCATAGTTTTTAACTTATTGCTATTGATTTTGCTCTTTTACTGTGTTTAAGTATTTCCATTACCATTGTAACTAACCAGCAAGTGTTAACTGCACACCAGGACTGATTAAGATTGGGCTTAAATAGGAAGTCGAGACTCACAACCCATACTTACCTCCTGATGAAACTACAGGCGTAGTGAAACACGTAGAGGACCTGCTTTTATTCCAATTCCCTGCACTTCATTGTCTCTACAACAAGCTACTACTCCTTCTAATTCAATAGGACCAACACCGATATCTATATCTCTACTAATCTACTGTACTGACCAAAAGACTACCCGACTGATACCATGACTCCGTCTGCGGGGTGGACCTCTGTAGGAGGAACATGTTGATGAACTTTTCTGAGGTCTGATTATTTGGGTGACACGCGTGTCGGTTGGAGGTGGTGCCGATGGACAAGGATTGTGCTATACCTCTGCTTGTGAATAATACGCTGGTGTCCCAGTGATTCCCTGACCAGCCTCAGTGGGGGATACACAATAACGTCTATGGACAGAATTTCTCTGATGTGGTGAGCAAGTTTATTATATTTATTAAACCTTCACTGCAGCTGAATCAGCTATTACACTTGACAACAAATAATTTGCCACAAAAGGAAATTATTTATACAAACATTGGGGTAGATCCAGAACTCCGCATGCAATAAGTTTACTCGCATAGCGTGTTTACGCGTGCGTACCTTCTATACACTTCCCTTGGCACACCCCTTGAACGTACGTATTTTGTCCGAGATCCGCTTTCCGAACCCTACCTTAACTTTTGCCCACATAACCGATGTCATCCGCCCACGTACGTATGGGCAACACGTATTTACGCAGCTAAGCACGCCCATACTGTACACTTTAAATACAAATCCCCGCCTACATAGCGTATGTCAGACGTATTTTTGACAAACGTAAAATTGGCACACCCACATGTAAGGATTTACGCGACACATACGTGAATGGCCCATACGTTCACATTTATGCTACATTGCAGAGCGTATTTTCTATGGTGCGCATGCGCAGTACTTGCCAAAACGCAATTTTTACGTGTCCGCCACGCGGAAATTCGCTCACAAGCGTTGTTCTGGATCTGGGCCATTGACTGTTTTCTAATTCCAAAATCTACCATTTGAAATTAGACTGAACTGTCTTATCACTTCTAAGGTCAGCATAATTTGCAATTATAGCAGTTTCAACAGAAGTCAAATTCGTAACCACTATTGCTTCTCCATTCTGACGAATGGGTGTTCAGAGAAAGTGGAATCCATCTCTCTACGAGTTTAGCTGTTTTATACTATACAGCAAATTACAATATAGGAGCTCCATTGTGGTCTGATAAAATTTGAATAAGCTGTCTGATCAACAGCTATGGACAATTTCTTTGTTGTGCAGAGGATATATGATGTATTTTGCATTTTATGGATTTTAATTTTATTGCTCTTTGTTTTTTATATATCTTCTTCTTAATAAAAATTAGATTCCTGAAGCGCTTCATTTACTATTTGTTTCTGCTAATCAGGGGCGATCCCTCCCTGTTGCAGAATCTATTTTATTCAGAATGCTGGTTGGCACCATCTGTTTTGCACCTCTAGGCTACGAAGTGCTCCATAAACTTTTTTTCTTTATACTTTAATGTAAATGATTTGTCATCCCCTTGCAAATTGACCACAATGTATATTCGCCCCTTCGTATTGTTCCCTAAAGTGTCCATATCTCTAATTATTCTTCGGTGACATTACAATATATTCTGGCTATATTGTATTGTAATATCCTGTTACTTTATATAGTTTAGACATATACTCTGTACATATACTATACATATAATAAAGTACATTTTACACTCACCGTTAAGCTTTCATCTCTTTTGGGTAAGTTGCTTGTAGATCGGGAGCTGTTACTAGAAGTCTTCAACTTCTTGTTCTTGACGTGGCATCCTGGTCCTCTGTCTTCGGGGATACCGTTGCTAATGACCATTCGGTCACTAGAGGTTCCCCTTTTATAGTCTCTATGACGTGGCAAAAGCGCTGGCGATTCATAATCGCTGCTAATAAACAATTTTAGTAAATGAGGCCCTTATGGCCTCATTTACTAAGGTCGATTTTGTCAAAATCCGCCGAAGTCCCGGGACTTTAGCAGCGAAGTCCCGGGACTTTAGCAGCGAAGTCCCGGGACTTTAGCAGCGAAGTCCCGGGACTTTAGCAGCGAAGTCCCGGGACTTTAGCAGCGAAGTCCCGGGACTTTAGCAGCGAAGTCCCGGGACTTTAGCAGCGAAGTCCCGGGACTTTAGCAGCGAAGTCCCGGGACTTTAGCAGCGAAGTCCCGGGACTTTAGCAGCGAAGTCCCGGGACTTTAGCAGCGAAGTCCCGGGACTTTAGCAGCGAAGTCCCGGGACTTTAGCAGCGAAGTCCCGGGACTTTAGCAGCGAAGTCCCGGGACTTTAGCAGCGAAGTCCCGGGACTTTATGTGCCTCTCCATTCTTCCACCAGACTCTGGGACCTTGGTTTCCTTTCTTTAGCCCAGGTAAAAAGCTTATGACGTTGTTTGTTGTTTAGGTGTGGATTGACAAGAGGAATATTGCATTTGAAGCCCATGTCCAGGATCCGTCTGGGTGTGGTGGCTCTTGATGCACTAACTCCAGCTTCAGTCCACTACTTGTGCAGCTCCCCCACAATTTGAATGGGCTTTACCTGACAATCCTCTCCAGGCTGCAGTCATCTCTGCTGCTAGTGCACCTTTTTCTTTCACACTTAACTTTCTATTAATGTGCTTTGATACAGCACTTTGAGAACATCCAACTTCTTTTGCAATTTCCTTTAGAGGATTTCCCTCCTTGTGGAAGGTGTCAATGATGGTTTTCTGCACAACTGTCAGGTCAGCATCTTCCCCATTATTGTGAATTCTACTGATCCAGAATGAGAGACCATTTAAAGGCTCAGGAACCCTTTGCAGTTGGGATTCATTTGCTGATTAGAATGTGACACTTTGAGCCTACAATATTGAACCTTGTCACATTATTCTAATTTTGTGAGATTATGATTTTGGGGTTTTCATAACCTGTAAGCCATAATCATCAAAATTAATACAAATAAAGGCTTGAAATTTCTCACTTTGCATGTAATGAGTCTATATAATATATTAGTTTCACCTTTTAAGTTGATTTAATGAAATAAATGAACTTTTGAACAATATTCTAATTTTTCGAGTTTCACCTGTATAGTACTATAAGTGTCAGCCTGACAAGGGGTTATATGATGTCCGTTACAGTGATGTGCTCTTACAAAAATAAAATAAAATAAAGTCACCAATAAGGACCCCAAAATGAAATTTCAATAAATAACAGTGCCCAAAATACATTCCCATTACATAATGTATCCCCCTTCCATGTTCTTAATAAACAGGTGGCCACTCTGTAATATTTTAAGCTATGTGTATATTATTTATGGAGTGAAAAAATGCTTAAATAATATTATGTACTCACCGTTCTGCAGTCATCAATCTTGGGATGACTTGCAAAGTGTTCCGGAAGTGAAGAATGTCGTTGATTGAAGTCCGGAACAGGTGCTTGCCAAAGATGCCTAGTTGCTTGTAGTAGTTCTTCTCGATCCTGTTGACACGCAGACTTGATACTTCTTTTTGAGTGGTGCCGATGCTAATGAGCATTCGGCCAATAGGAGTCCCATTTTATACTGTAAATGACGTCACATGGACCTCTAGCGTCTAAGACGCTAAAAATTGCTGTAAAATCACAGTGATGTCTAGCGATTCATAATAGCTGCTCAAGATCGACCTTAGTAAATGAGGCCTTTAGAGTTTTGGTATTTTTATGTTTAATCTTTGCTTTGAATTTATTGCTTTCCAGACAGTGCATGGTTGGGTGGTAGCAGTGGGGGGATCAGCAAAAAGGGGGTGTTGGCACATTGGGGAATTTTGGAGAAAAAGGGAGAACTGGTCTGGCAACAAACACAACCTGGGATTTATGGGAGGACATCATACCCCAGTGGTTGGGTCCTTAGGATCTGCCACACTCCAGGTGCTGGGTGTGCAGTTATAAACAAGATTGATTGTTCTTAGTGTTCTTGCTAGATTACCAGTTTCGAAGGGGCACCAAGGTCAAAAAGAGTTGACTTATGGAGGTTTGTTGAGGGGAAACGTGCTGAACCCCCTATCTGCTATTTGGGCCACCTATTTACTCTTGGATGACAAATTAATATAGTCATCAATTCTAATTTGGCCCCAGTTTAATAAACCGTGTGTCCTTTTTAATCGTAGCAAATGTCTGTTTCATTATTTCATTAAGGTGTCTGGCTGGATGATGTGTGATTTTATAATTAGACTAGAAGAGTTAACATTTGTTTTTTCACTTTACAAACATTTATATGTATTCCCGCAGTCTCCCTATAAATACCCCCCCTTTTCCTTCCCCTAATATCAGCAATTAGGGGGAGAAAAACGGGTATATGAGGATATTGCTGGAATATTTACCCTTAACGCCGGCCAGAGCTGGAGTTATTTTTACTCTGGAAATAGAGTGTAAAACTCCACTGTGGCATTTAGTAAATATGATGAACCGCTGGCCCACTCTGAACAGAATGGGCTGGTGGAGACAGACGATATTTAAATTCATTGCCATGGCGATCTGTGGTTTGCTATGATAGTGCCAGTTTTCACTTCAGAACTGGCACTGGAAAATGAAGTTTGTAAATAGGACCCAAAGAGGAAACATGTATATTTTGCCCACTGACTTCACCAATGGTATTCCTTGCTGATATGAATAAGGAACACCATTTATCATTCCAGTGTGGGTGGAAAAAACTTACCTGAACAGTGTTTATAACCTGTCTCTGAATATTCCAAGTCCTGATCGAATTACACTGCGCATGTGCTGCCCAGCTCTCAGTGACTGAACTTCACCGGGACTTCGGAAACCATCGCAAGTTTCCGAAGATGGCGCCTGGATCGACGCTCATTATGGGACCTCACTGGAAGAGTGTATATTAGTAAAAATAAATGTTATGGTAGCCAGGCTCGCCGCGAAGAGCCTTTAGTATAAGTTACACTTGGATTGTTATTTTTGGTACACAGAGTCCATACTTCTGTCTTGAAGATTCCTTTACACAGTTGAGTTACCAATACCAACATATCCTATATTAGTGCCTCCACCCACCAACACTAAATAATCATTCCCAGTGTTTCCAGTTGTAAGTCACAGAGATAATACTTTAAAACTAAGCAATGTAACAGTTTTATAACATACAAAGCAATACTTTAGGCAGACACATGTGTGGTCCATACCTCGCTTTTATTTTATATCATTGATCAGTAACAGATGCTGTGATGGAAAATGTTCCAGTGGAATTTTATGTGCATGTGTTTAGAGCAATGTACCACATAAAGGTGAAGCACATTAAAACAGTATGTGAGATTATTATGATACTGCAACAGAAACTCAGCCCAACCTGTTATAGCTTTATGGTAGAGCACAGTTTTGTCACGTAGGCGTTATGGTGAATATATTAAACATTACAATAAGTTTCCTATTGCCCAGAGCTTGGGTTCCCTATTAAAAAGCAACTTTATATTTGTGATAGGCATCAGCTTCCAGGGCATGGCCAGAGCTATACCCCACAACCCATCAGATTATCTTCAAGAACGCTATGAATAAAAATGATTTGTCCAGGTTTACTAATTCCCACGAAATCATGACTCTGCTGCCTCCTCCTCTCCGTCCTCTCTCATCCATTTGTGTCTTCCGCTTTCCTTTAGAATGTAAGCTATCATGAAAAGGGACCTCATACCTTCGGTTCTCCCTCTATTATTGCACCTCTTGCCTCTGTTACTGCACCCACAGGCTGCTTCCTTACTCACCTACTGCACCCACATGCTGCTTCCTTACTCACCTACTGCACACACAGGCTGCTTCCTTACTCACCTACTGCACCCACAGCTTGCATCCCTCCTCACCTACTGCACCCACAGGCTGCTTCCTTACTCACCTACTGCACCCACAGGCTGCTTCCTTACTCACCTACTGCACCCACAGACTGCGTCCCTCCTCACCTACTGCACCCACAGGCTGCTTCCTTACTCATCTACTGCACCCACAGGCTGCTTCCTTACTTACCTACTGCACCCACAGGTTGCATCCCTCCTCACCTACTGCACCCACAGTCTGCTTCCTTACTCATCTACTGCACTAACAGACTGCTTCCTTATTCACCTACTGCACCAACAGACTGCTTCCCTCCTCACCTACTGCACCCACAGACTGCTTCCCTACTCGCCTACTGAACCCACAGGTTGCATCCCTCCTCACCTACTGCACCCACAGGCTGCTTCCTTACTCACCTACTGCACCCACAGGCTGCTTCCTTACCTACTGCACCCACAGGCTACTTCCCTCACCTACTGCACCCACAGGCTGCTTCCTTACTCATCTACTGCACCCACAGGCTGCTTCCCTACTTGCCTACTGCACCTTCCGGTTGCTTCCTTACTCACCTATAGACTGCTTCCCTCCTCACCTACTGCACCCACAGGCTGCTTCCCTACTCACCTATTGCACTGACAATCTGCTTCCCTACTCATCTACTGCATCCCCAGGCTGCTTTCCTACTCACCTACTGCACCCACAAGCTGCTTCCTTACTCATCTACTGCACCCACAGACTGCTTTCCTACTCATCTACTGCTCCCACATTTTCTGACTGCATTATGAACTGTTGTATCACAGCGGTGTCAATCAATCTTATTAGCATTACCTGCTGTAGACCTACGGTAATTGCTCCCATGATAAATACTAAATTAAAGTCTATTTACCTTATCTTGGCTCATTCACTTACAAGGTTCCTGAGGAAGTGGACAGTTGATCTGTGAAACGCGTTGGGTTTGGACTGCAGAATCAGTGTCTTCCGTACTGCACAGCCAGGGGAAGATTACACATCTTTTTCCATCTTATCCTGGGTAGAAGTGGACTAACACACTGATCTAAGTACTCCAATGTGTGTTTGGATCTTAATTTTCATGTTATGTGCACTACATGTAGCTTTTAATTATAGATGAATAAAAGTTTGACGGAGTGTCTAGCATTATCCAGCTCTACATATTTCTTTTGGTGCTGACATACTATACTAGCAGAGGGTTTTTCTCACTTTTCACAGGAAGAAGAGGATCTGCTAGTGAAAGATTATCTGTGGACTTTTTTTCTGATTACCTAGTGGAATGGGTCATGTTGGAGTCTCTGCTATAAATTAACAGACATAGGCAACCTTCGGCAACACAGGTGTTGTGAAAGTATATATCCCAGCATGTTCCAACAACAGATACATAGCTGATACCTGGCAAAGAATAATGGGACTTTCCTTTTCGAAGAGGCAGCCATTTTAGAATTTTATTTTATGAATGGGTGAGTGTGCCGATCGGCATACTTGCCCATTCATTTTCGCAGGACCCGCCGCTGACATATTCGGAAAGGTGAGTAACCTCTCTGGGGACTTTTAGTGTTATGGGGGGGTTAGGGTTAGGCTCTTAGATAGGGAGGGTTAGGTTTAGGGCCATAGAAGGGGAGGGTTAGGGTCAGGCTGTGGAAAAGGGACGGTTAGGGTCAGGCTGGAGGGAAGGGAATGTAATAGAAGGGGAGGGTTATGTTTGGTGCTTCAGGGATCGATGGCTATGCCTCATCAAAATAGGGCTATTCTTAGTGGGGACCCACACCCGTTAGACTGGTGGGACACTGTGTTGGGGAAATGAGGGTGGGTTAGGTGAAAAGCTGTTAGACTTTGATGTAGCAATGTGTGTTGAGAGGCAATGGGTCTAAACCAGACCTACGGCTATGCGTTGTGCTTACTAAAGCACAGCGTATCGGCGTCCACTCTCCCCGACACTCCCCCTGTGCGGGCGTATTTCCCATTGTTTACGCTGGTTGAAGGCTACCCTAACTTCAGCCGGCGCAAGCAATGGGTACTACCGCTAAGCCCTCCCTCATTATATTACCTCCCCCCACCCACCTTCACTAACCTTTAATGTAGGGACGCTAGGGGGACGCCCCCTCCAGTGTCCCTACGCTGTTCCTACGGACGCCCGATCATTGGTAAGGTAGTCCTATGGCACTCTTAAGTGCCACAAGATACCTAAAAACAGGGGGCGGTTTACAGGCTGCATCAGTGAGTTAGGTGTGGTTCTGTCCGCATCTAGCTCACTCTTAGGTATGAATCCGGCCCTATGTCTTGTTCACACAAAAGCCCAGTATGTTAGTGAACTGTGCAATCCAAGATACAGAAATAAAAACTATGGTTTCAAAGTCACAGTATAATGAATTTAAATAGCCAAGATGAATATAGTGACATTGGGGTAGATCCAGAACTAAGTCCGTCTTCCATAGACGGACGTAATTCAATGAACAATAGCTACTGCGCATGCGTAGTAGCTATTGTATGTAATCTGCATATCGCAGACTAAAAGACTAAGATCTAAACTGAGAGGCGAGAAAAAACATAAAACTTATCTGCTCTCAGCACACAGTGCAGTCTTGTAGCTGCCTTCTCCGATACTCCATGCTGGGAGTTGGTAATGATCAGTCAGAGATAGGACATAGGAGGAAGAGAGTGGTTCCTGATTTATGTGACCTTATCAGATTATGGGATGGTGTGGATGCTGCAAAGGATCATTCTTATCTGTGAACATCCCGCTCCTCTGACCTACATGACACAGCACCTCACTACCAAGCAACTTCCTTGTAAATTCCATCTGTCCGGAGGGAGATGGATTCATTCCAAGGAGTGATACCAGGCAGGAGAGGCTCAGAGATTGGCTGTAATGTCTGAATAACAGCAATATGGAGACACCTGTTCAGTGAACTAAATACACACAATTTTAGCCGGATCACCATTTACAACATTCACTTGTGTTCCTTAATTAAATATTGTTTATACATAAAATGGAAGTTGCTCAATCAATTTATAGGTTAATGCAAACAGGTGCATAAAAGGCCAGGGGGGTATTCTGCTAGCAACAGAAACACAGGAAAGGAAATGCCCCAGCAACACTGCCATTACTCAGTAACAGACTATACCGTCTATCTGTAACATACACACAGGATAGAGAATATCCAGCAACACTGCCATTACCCAGTAACAGACTATACCATTCTATCTGTAACATACACACAGAATAGAGAATGTCCAGCAACACTGCCATTACCAGTAACACACTACACCATTCTATCTGTAACATACACACACAGGATAGAGAATGTCCAGCAACACACTATACCATTCTATCTGTAACAAACACACAGGATAGAGAATGTCCAGCAACACACTATACCATTCTATCTGTAACACACACACACAGGATAGAGAATGTCCAGCAACACTACTATTACCAGTAACACACTATACCATTCTATCGGTAACATACACACAGGATAGAGAATATCCAGCAACACTGCCATTACCAGTAACACACTACACCATTCTATCTGTAACA
>WWET01007078.1:39834-55132 GCA_011038615.1 Limnodynastes dumerilii | reverse complement strand
CCTCTATGCCATATGTGGTTCCCCATGGTGAAAAGGTATCTTTAGATCTCATGAACCGTAGCCACATGCTGACAATGCAAACTAGTAGACAAAACCTATTCCTGGCCTGGGGAAAAGGGTTTTTTGGCTGGCTGAGCAGGCTGAGCAGGGATTTGAACTGGTGACCTACTGTACCGAAGGTTGGCACCTTACCTCTATGCCAAATGTGGCTCCCCATGGTGAAAGGGTATCTTTAGATCTCATGAACCATAGTCACATGCCGACTCAATGCAAACTAGTAGACAAAACCTATTCCTGGCCTGGAGAAAATGATTGATTGGATGATCTAGGATTTGAACTGGTGACCTACTGCTCTGAAGGCAGGTGCTCTACCTCTATGCCATATGTGGCTCCTTGTGTTGAAAGGGTATCTTTAGATCTCATGAACCATAGTCACATGCCGACTCAATGCAAACTAGTAGACAAAACCTATTCCTGGCCTGGAGAAAATGATTGATTGGATGATCTAGGATTTGGAACTGGTGACCTACTGCTCTGAAGGCAGGTACTCTACCTTTATGAAATATGTGGCTCCCCGTGATGATAGGGTATCTTTAGATCTCATGAACCGTATTCACATGCCGACTCAATGCAAACTAGTAGAAGAAACTTATTCCTGGCCTGTGGAAAAGGGCTGATTGGATGATTGGTTGGTTGAGCAGGGATTTGAGCTGGTGACTTACTGCACTGAAAGCTGGTGCCTTACCTCTATGCCATATGTGGCTCCCCATAGTGAAGGGGTATCTTTAGATCTCATGAACCGTAGTCACATGCCGACTCAATGCAAACTAGTAGACAAAACCTATTCCTGGGGAAAAGGTTTGGTTGGCAGACTGAGCTAGGATTTGAACTAGTGGTCTACTGCACCAAGAGTAGGTGAGCTGCCCCTATTCCATATGTGACTTCTTGTTGGGGAGTGGTACGCAGTCATATGACGACTTAATGCAAACTAGTGGACGATACCTATTCCTAGCCTTGGGAAAATGTTTGAATGGATGACTGAGCTGAGATTTGAACCTGTGACCTAACACACTAAGAGCAGGTGCTCTACCTCTACACCATACATGGCCACCCATGGTGAGATGGTATCATTAGATCCCATGAACTGTAGTCACATGGCGACTCAATGCAAAATAGTAATCAAAACCTATTCCTGGGGAAACGGTTTGGTCGGCAGACTGAGCTAGGATTTGAACTAGTGGTCTACTGCATCAAAGGTGGGAGAGCTGCCCCTATTCCATATGCAATTTCTTGTCGAGGAAGAGTATCTTTAGATCCCATGAACCGTAGTCACATAGCAACTCAATGCAAACTAGTAGACAAAAACTATTCCTGGCCTGGGGAAAATGTCTGATTGGATGATTGAGCTAGGTTTTGAACTGGTGCTCTACCTCTATGCCATATGTGGCTCCCCATGGTGGAGGGGTATATTTAGATCTCATGAACTGTAGTAACATGCTGATTTAATGCAAATTAGTAGACGAAACCTATTCCCGGCCTGGTGAAAATGTTTGATTGGACGATGGGCTGGCTGAGCAGGGGTTTGAACTGGTGACTTACTGCACCGAAAGCTGGCACCTTACCTCTATGCCATACTTGGCCACCCATGGCAAAATGGTATCTTTAGATCTCATGAACCGTAGTCACATGGCGACTCAATGCAAACTAGCAGACAAAACTTATTCCTGGGGAAAAGGTTTGGTGGGCAGACTGAGCTAGTGGTTTACTGCACCAAAGGTGGGTGAGCTGCCCCTATTCCATATGCAACTTCTCATTGAGGAAGGGTATCATTAGATCCCATGAACCGCAGTCATATGACGACTTAATGCAACCTAGTGGATGATACCTATTCCTAGCCTTTGGAAAACGTTTCAACGGATGACTGAGCTGAGATTTGAACCTGCGCCTTACCGCACTAGGTGCTCTACCTCTATGCCATACGTAGCCACCCATGGCCAAATGGTATCATTAGATCCCATGAACTGTAGTCACATAGCAACTCAATGCAAACTAGTAGACAAAAACTATTCCTGGCCTGGGGAAAATGTTTGATTGGATGATTGGCTGGCTGAGCTGGGATATAAGCCAGTGACCTACTGCACTGAAAGCAGGTGCTCCACCTCTATGCCATATGCCACTCCTCATGGTGAAAGGGTATGTTTATGTCTCATGAACCGTAGTCATATGCCGACTCAATGCAAACTAGTAGATGAAACCTATTCCTGGCGAAAAGGTTTGATTGGCAGACTGAGCTAAGATTTGAACTAGTTGTCTACTGCACCAAATGTAGGTGACCTGTCCCTATTCCATATGCAATGCCTCATGGAGGAAGGGTATCTTTAGATCCCATGAACCGTAGTCACATACCGAATCAATGCAAACTAGTAGATGAAACCTATTCCTGGCATGGGGAAAAAGGTTGATTGGATGATTGGCTGGGCTTTGAACCAGTGACTTACTGCACTGAAAGCAGGTGTTCTACTTCTATTCCACACGTTGCTTCCTGTTGTGAAAGGGTATGCTTAAATCCCATTAACCGTAGTCACATGTCGATTCAATGCAAACTAGTAGACGAAACCTATTCCTGGCCTGTGGAAAAGGTTTAATTGGCTGACCTAAGATTTGAACTAATGGTCTACTACACCAAAGGTGGGTGATCTGCCCCTATTCAATATGCAACTTCGTGTTGAGGATGGGTATCTTTAGATCCCATGAACCGTAGTCACATGGCGACTCAATACAAACTAGTAGACGATACCTATACCTGGCCTTGGGAAAATGTTTGATTGTAAAAGTGAGCTTATGTTAGAACTGGTGATCTACTGCACTGAAAGCAAGTGTTCTACCTTTATGCCATACATGACTTGCTGTAGTGAAAGGCTATCTTTACATACCATGAACCATAGTCACATGGCGACTCAATGAAATCTAGTATGTGAAACCTATTCCTGGCTTGGGGAAAATGGTTGATTGGATGATTGGCTGGCTGAGCTGGGATTTGAACTGGCAACCTACTGCATTGAAGGCATGTGCTCTACCCCAATACTATATGTGGCTCCCATGATGAAAGTGTATGTTTAGATCCCATGAACCGTAGTCACATGCCGACTCAATGCAAACTATTAGACGAAAACTATTCCTGGCCTAGGGAAAATGATTGATTGAATAATTGCCTGGCTGAGCTGGGATTTGAACTTTAGATCCCATGAACTGTAGTAACATGCTGACTCAATGCAAACTAATAGATGAAACCTATTCCTGGGGAAAATGGTTGATTGGATGGCTTACATTGGCTATGAACTGATGACCTACTGCACTGAAAGCAAGTGCTTTACCTGTATGCCATATGTTGCTCCCCATAGTGAAAAGGTATGTTTAGATCCCATGAACCAGAGTCACATGGCGACTCAATGCAAACTAGTAGACGATACTTATTCCTGGCCTTGGGTAAATGTTTAATTGGTTGGCTGAGCTGAGGTTAGAACTGGTGACATTCTGCACCTAAAGCATGTGCTCTACCTCTATGCCATACATGGCTACCCACACAGAAGGGGTATCGTTAGCTCCCATGAACCGTAGTCACATGGCGATTCAATGCACACTAGTAGATGAAACCTATTCCTGGCCTGGGGAAAAGGTTTGATTGGCAGACTGAGCTAAGATTTGAACTAGTGGTCTACTGAACCAAAGGTAGATGATCTATATGCAACAAAAGCAAGTACTCTACCTTTATGCCATATGTGGCTTGCCATGGTGAAAGGGTATGTTTAGATTCCATGAACCGTAGTCACATGCCAACTCAATGGAAACTACTAGACGAAACCTATTCCTGGCCTGGGGAAAATGTTTGATTGGCTGACTGAGCTAAGATTTGAACTAGTGGTCTATTGAACCAAAGGTGTGTAATCTGCTCCTATTCTATATGCAACTCCTCAGGGAGAAAAGGTATCATTAGATCCCATGAGCTGTAGTCACATAGCGACTCAATGCAAACTAGTAGATTAAAACTATTCCTGGCTTAGGGAAAAGGTTTGATTGGCAGACTGAGCTAAGATTTGAACTAGTGGTCTACTGAACCAAAGGTAGATGATCTATATGCAACAAAAGCAAGTACTCTACCTTTATGCCATATGTGGCTTGCCATGGTGAAAGGGTATGTTTAGGAGTCATGAACCGTAGCCACATGCTGACTTAACAAAAAACTATTCCTGGCCTGGGGAAAAGGTTTGATTGGCTGACCTAAGATTTGAACTAGTGGTCTACCGCATCAAAGGTGTGTGATAGGGCCTGATCCAGAGCTACGAAATTGGTGTCCGACGGGCGAATGCGAATTTTCGCCCGTGCGTAACAACATATACGCCCCTGAAAAGTGTGTGTCCCTCTGAAAGTGAGTTTGTGTGTCAGCCAGTCGTTATATCGGAGAGCTGGGTGAGTTAAATACAGCAAATACTGTCTGCCCCAGTTGTTACATCTGTGTACCAGCCAGTACTTATTGGAAGGTGAAGGTGAGCCAAATAAAGCATTAATACCTGTTATACACGTGGCTTACTTAATAGAGAATTTTCAAAGTGACTTTAAACATCTCTACCCTGAGGCGTGATCAACCTCAGTTTAATTGAATCACGGACTTGTATACACAGAGTCAATTTATATTTGGTTCCTATCTCTCTAACTAGCATTACCGTTTTAATTATATCTACAGAGGATTGCAGTTTAGGGATACCTTTTTGCAAGAAGTGTATCATTCATTTGTTTTTATTTTTTCTATATATCTGTCTATATATACCAGATTGATTTGTTTAATAAATTGTTATTGTATGTGAGCTGATCTAGAAGGCATAGTATTATTGAATATTTTTATACATTTTTTATTTTGATTTATTGTATAAACAGCGCTGGTCACCTTTTCTTTCTTTCTTAAAGATATCTGTTGGTGACTGATGTCCCTCTGAAAGTGTACGCACGCTTCAATTATTGCTCTGAGCTCCTTCATATTGGAATGTGCCCGGAGCTCAACCTCTATGACATACATGGCTCTCCATGGTGGAAGGGTATCTTTAGATCTCATGAACCGTAGTCACATGGCGACTCTATGCAAACTAAAATTTAAATTGGTGACCCACTGCATCGAAAGCAGGTGCTATACCTCTATTCCATATGTTGCTCCACATGGTTAAAGGGTATGTATAGATCTAATGAACCGTAGTCACATGCAGACTCAATGCATTCTAGTAGACGATACCTATTCCTGGCCTCGAGAAAATGTTAGATTGGATGATTGTCTGACTGAACTGAGATTAGAACTGGTGACCTACTGCACTGCAAACATGTGCTCTACCTCTATGCCCTATGTAGCTCCCTGTAAAGAAAGGGTATCTTTAGATCCCATGAACCGTAGTCACATGGCGAGTCAATGCAAACTAGTAGATGAAACTTATTCCTGGCCTGGGGAAAATGGTTGATTGGATGATTGGCTGGCTGAGCTGAGATTTGAACCAGTGACCTACAACATCAAAAGCAGGTGCTCTACTTCTATGCCATATTTCGCTCCCAGTGGTGAAGGGGTATGTTTAGATCCCATGAACTGTGGTCACATGCCAACTCAATACAAACTATTAGATAATACCTATTCCTGGCCTTGGGGAAATATTTGATCGGCTGACTGACCTGAGATTTGAACTAGTGGTCTACTGCACCGAAGGAGGGTGACCTGTCCCTATTCCATATGCAACTACTCATGGAGAAGAAGTGTCTTTAAATCCCATGAACTGTAGTCACATGGTGACTCTTAGATGATTGCCTGGTTGAGCTGGGATTTGAACTGATGTTCTACTGCACTGAGGGCAGGTGCTATACCTCTATGCCATATGTAGCTCTCCAGGGTGAAGGGGTATGTTTAGATCCCATGAACTGTGGTCACATGCCAACTCAATACAAACTATTAGATAATACCTATTCCTGGCCTTGGGGAAATATTTGATCGGCTGACTGACCTGAGATTTGAACTAGTGGTCTACTGCACCAAAGGTGGGTGATCTGCCCCATTCCACATTCAACTCCTTTTTGAGGATAGGTATCTTTAGATCCCATGAACTGCAGTCACATGGCGACTCAATGCAAACTAGTAGACGAAACCTATTCCTGGCCTGGGGAAAAGGTGTGATTGGCAGACTGAGCTAAGTTTTGAACTAGTGGTCTACTGAACCAAAGGTAGATGATCTATATGCAACAAAAGCAGGTGCTCTACCTTTATGCCATATGTGGCTTGCCATGGTGAAAGGGTATGTTTAAATTCCATGAACCGTAGTCACATGCCAACTCAATGCAAACTAGTAGATGAAAACTATTCCTGGCTTAGGGAAAAGGTTTGATTGGCAGACTGAGATTTGAACTAGTGGTCTACTAGGACAAATTGCTAATATCTAATAAACGAATTCAAGGTATGCTTTCGGTGTAGTACATGATTTTGGAGCCCTGTGGAGACTCAGGAATTTTATGACAGCAGCTGGGACACCTGTAGCACACTCCACACACATAAAAGGACTGTTAGAAGCCATACAACTGCCAACACAAGTTGCAGTTATCAAATGTAAGGCATACACATATGAGACAGACACTGTTTCATTGGGAAATCAGAGAGCAGACGAAGCTGCTAAGGAAGCAGCTGCTTCAATGACATTGAGAAAAGAGAAAGTTGACAGTACAATGGTATTTGAATCTCTAACTATGCAGAAATTAATAGAGATGCAGCAATTGTGTTCCCCACAGGAAAAGGTCGTCTGGAAGGCGAAAGGATGTGGACAAGAGCCCTCAAGGTTTTGGAGGGATGGACAAGGGAAGCCAGTGGCTCCCAGGGCATATCTCCCTGCCCTAACTGAAACAGCACACGGTCTGACCCACTTAAGGTGGACAGATTATGAACAGATTGGTGAGATCCTACTGGTGTGCACCCGGATTTTCGGGAATGGCGGATAAGAAAGTTTAATCATGTCTTATATGCTTAAGGAAAAATGTCGGTAAGTCCATTCCTGTTGAACCATCTCACATACCGCCAACAGAGGGTACTTTCCAGGTAATACAAATTGACTTTATACAGTTACCACCCTGTAGGAATTTATAGTATGTTTTGGAATGTGTTGATATGTTCTCTCACTGGGTAGAAGCTTACCCGGCTGCATCCAACACAGCTGCTTTTACTGCAAAGAAGTTGGTACAAGAATTTGTTTGCAGGTTTGGCATACCACGAGTGATTCAAAGCGACCAAGGTACTCACTTTACTGGGGGGGTGTTTAAGGCCATGTGTAAGCTTATGGGAATCACCAGTAAGTTACATACCCCATATCATCTACAAGCCACTGGGAAGGTAGAGAGGTTCAATGGCACCATTAAAAACAAACTCAGTAAAGTCACTGCTGAGACAGGTTTAGCCTGGCCCCAGGCACTACCCATCATCCTCCATAGCATTAGGACTACTCCTAGATCTCCACTAAATTTGTCCCCTATGAAATATTGTTTGGGCGTCAACCTTACCTAATGATAGACCCACAGGAAGAATTGAAGTGCAATAATGATGTGACTGTCCGTTATCTCATACAGATGAGCAAGCAGCTCAAGAAACAACAAAAGTGCATTAAACTGATAGAGCCAGACATGCCACAGAATAATTGCCAAGATATTGAGCCTGGGGAGTTTGTGATGATTGGGAATTTCTTACGTTCTGGTTGTCTGATTGACAGGTGGGAAGGACCATACCAAGTGCTGCTCACTAGCACCACCTCCATCAAGGTTGCTGAAAGGAATACTTGGATCCACTCATCTCACTGTAAGAGAGCTGTCAATCCTGAGGAAGTTTGAAGCAAGGAGGAGGACGTGATGATCACCCCTGACCTTGAGTGCCTGTTCCAGGAAGACGAGACAGAAGTCGAGACAGACCAGCCTCTGCGAAGGAATTACTAATATCCTACCGAGGATGAAGTCCATACTGTTTTTCTTAATTCTCCCATTCCTTTATAGTGCAGTCATTTCCAGGAATGGTAAAAGGGTGGTAGAGATTGGATCTAGTATGAAAGCAAATGATGAGTACCAATCAGACGGTAGTATGGAATCATGGGCTATGCCCAACGATATAGGTTCCAAGTATGAGAGACGCTCCAACTCTGAGGAGAAAGATCAGTGTTTGGGATTATCACCTGAAGAATATTGCATTTGTAAGACTTGTGCCCCTGTTATGGATTGGAATTGTGTACAACTGTGTCAAACTAAATATAACCCTTTGTTTGATGGGCGCCCCTTAGACCATTACCATGCTTTAGTGGGGAAGGTGCTAAACCAAAGTGAATGCTGGGTATGTTCCCATGTGCCTCAGAGGCAGGATAATTTAGGGTTGATTCCAATTCTTTTGAATATCTCTGAGATACTTCATTTACAGGGTGGAAGGCCACTAATTGAAAAATTTAACGTATCTGGATTCCAGAGTCTTAGAATAAGGCAATATTCTACAGATAAATCCCTTTTGTGTATAAACTTTACTAGCCATATGAGACTGGGATATTGGGAAGCTGTATGGCATAATTACACTATGGTTTACTCCGTAAGAGCAGATAGCGAATCCATACTGACTAAAAGAGTATAGGAGGACAGAAACTGGAAAGGTTTCCAAACACTCGGTTGGTGGATCAATACCAGAAAGGTAGCAGTAAGAAATGTACACCCTGCATACTGTAAAAAACATAGTTCACGAGGACAACTGCAAAACTCAAATGAAAGCATTAGGTAGAGGAAGCTTTGTAAGTGAACTATGTCAGATTTTATTACATCATAATATTCCTTTTGTTCTCCCTGACGATGTGTATTATATTTGTGGGAGAAGGACCTATAAATGGCTAGCCCCAAATTCTCAAGGATTATGTTTTCTGGGTAGGATAATACCTGAGGTACTTACAATATTGCATGAAACTATGCTTGAGGTACATAGATCTAGCCCCCCTCCCTATGTACATGTTCCTTATGAACACCGGTACACGAGAGTTTACCACATCATGGGAAACCTATGGCCACTGATTTAATAAACAAGTCAACCGTGTTTCAATTTTTAGTAGCTCTTGATTTTACAAGAAATGCTAGAGGCACTCCTAATTACAAATACATCTATGCCTTAGCAAATTTGATTGATAATATTACTGACATATACGATGACACTTTTCGGTACACCGGTTTAGAATTACAAGCTTATAAGAAAGAGTTAACATAGAATGGTATTGAATTACCTGACGGCAGTCACCGGAGTTTATTGTGTCACTTTGGCCACCCAGTTTGGGGTTAAATTCTGCACCTATATCACTAATAATACTGAGGAGCCCCATAAAGTAATAGACCGGAAAATGGATGAGATACTTCAATTAAAGTGGGCATTCCGAAAGTCTCACAATGTATTCCTGTCAGATGTGGGGGAGGAAGTAGCAGAATGGGTGTCATGGTTGAACCCTGTAAATTGGTTCTCAGGATTAGGGAGCTGGGCTAAAGCACTCGTCACTGGGCTGATTAAATTGTTAGTACTATTAATAGGTGTTATCATGATAACTGTGCTAAGAATGAAATGTGTTCAGGGAATAATAAAATGTAGGAGGAAGAAAACGGAATTTGGTTATGAATGTGACAGAGAACATAGAATTAAGCAATGAAGTTTTATTTTATAATCCAACACTATAAAGAGTTTAGGGGCGATAGATTGAGAGGTCTATGGAAGGGTGGACTGTGGAAACAGAATTAATCATTTAATAATAAAATATAACATCATTAGTGACTTCTGCTTAGCTAGAGAACAAAGACCGCAAAAGTGTGGGAAAATGTGAACGCAGGTGCACGCACGCAGGCGCATGCGCTGTTATGCGAGTTCACGCTTTCGCAGGCTTTCATTACATTTAAAATATTCCACTTTACATACACATTTAATAAACATAAACACACAGAGCTTGTCCCTATTTAATGTATGTTTTCGTTCATATTTACAAAAACTGTTTTTTATCCTTGTAGACGGAACAATCGTCAAACAATCACCGATCAGCGTGAGAATATAGTAACTATGTCGTGTTTATAGTCTTAGGGTAGATAAAATCATAACCCATAATATTAGACTAGACACCGAAAGACTGCATGTTTGCGGCAGTAATTATGCGCATTGCTAGGTTAGAGAGAGAAAGTATGAATGTTTGGATGATATGCAGATGACCCTCCGGGAGGAGAACAAAGGAGGACCCCAGGACCAATGATGACCCAGGAATCACAGGAGATTTGAGATCTCTTCAATCAAGCTGAAGTGCAGTGACCCCTTTCATCTATGGACAATAAAATGGTGACTGAATGCAAAATAGGTTGCTGAACCTATTCCTGGCCTGGGGGAAATGTTTGATAGGCTGCTTGAGCATGGACTTAAACTAGTAGCCTGCTACACTGAAGGAGGGTGCTTTGCTACTATGCCATATGTGGCTCCTTGTGGTGAAAGTGTATAATTAGGTCCCATGAACCGTAATCACATGGCGACTCAATGCAAACTAGTAGACAAAACCTATTCCTGGGGAAAAGGTTTGATTGGATGATTGGATGATTGGCTGGCTGAGCTAAGATATGGACTGGTGGCCTACTGCACCAAAGTTGGGTGATCTGCCTCTTTGCCATACGCAACTTCTCATGATAAAAGGGTATCATTAGATCCCATGAACCGTAGTCATGGCTGGCTGAGCTAAGATTTGAACTAGTTGCCTACTGCATCAAGGGTGTGTGATCTGCCTCTATGCCATATGCAACTCCTCATGGTTAAAGGTTATCTTTAGATCCCATGAACCGTAGTCACATGGCGACTCAATGCAAAGTAGAAGGTGGAACCTATTCCCGGACTAGTGAAAAGGATTGACCAGCAAAGCAGTTGATTGGCTGGCGGAGTTAGGACTTAAACTGGCAACCTGCTGCGCTGAGTGTGGGTTCTCTGCCTCTATGCCATATTGTTAGGTCCCATGAACTGTAATCACATGGTGACTTAATGAAAACTAGTAGACGAAACCTATTCCTGGCCTGGGGAAAATGTTAGATTGGATGAATGCCTGGCTGAGCTGGGATTCGAACTGGTGACCTACTGCACCAAAAGCAGGTGCTTTGCCTCTATGCCATGTGTGGCTCCCCATGGTGTAAAGGTATGTTTAGGTCTCATGAACAATAGTTACATGGCGACTCAATGCAAACTAGTAGACAAAACCTATTCCTGGCGAAAAGGTTTGATTGGATGGCTGAGTGAAGATTTGAACTAGTAGCCTACTTTTCCAAAGGTAAGTGATCTGCTTCTATGCCATATGCAGCTCCTGAACTGTAATCACATGGCGACTCAATGCAAACTAGAAGACGAAACCTATTCCTGGCCTGGGGAAAATGTTTGATTAGGTGCTGGTGCTTGAGCTTGGACTTGGACTGGCAACCTGCTACACTGAAGGGGGATGCTCTGCCTCTACGCCATATGTGGTGCCCCACGGTGAAAGTGTATCATTAGGTCCCATGAACCGTAGTCACATGGCGACTCAATGCATATTAGTAGATTACTCCTATTCATGGCAAAAACATTTGATTGATTGGCTGGCTGAGTTAAGGTTTGAACTTGTAGCCCACTGTGACAAAGGGGGGTGATCCACCTCTGTGCCATATGCAACTCCTTGTGGTGCAAAGGTATCTTTAGGTCCCATGAACCGTAGTCACATGGATACTCAATGTAAAGTAGTAGACAAAACCTATTCCTGGTGAAAAGGTTTGATTGGATGACTGGCTGGCTGCACCAAAGGTGGGTGATCTGCCTCTATGTCATATGCAACTCCTCATGGTGGAAGGGTATCTTTAGATCCTATGAACTGTAGTCACATTGCGACTCAATGCAAACTAGTAGACAAAACCTTTTCCTGGCCTGGGCAAAGTGTAAGATTGGATTATTGGCTGGCTGAGCTAGGATTTCAGCTTTTGATGTACTGCACTGAAGACAGGTGCTCTGCCTCTATGCCATAAATGGCTCCCCAAGAGAAATGGTATGTTTAGGTCCCATGAACCGTAGTCCCATGTGACTCAATGCAAAATAGGTTGCTGAACCTATTCCTGGCCTGGGGAAAGGGTTTGATTGAATGATTGGCTGGCTGAGTTAAGATTTGAACTGGTGGCTTACTGCACCAGAGTTGGGTGATCTGCCTCTATGCCATATACAACTCCTCATGGTAAAAGGGTATCTTTAGATCCCATAACCATAGTCATGGCTGGCTGAGCTAAGATTTGAACTGGTGGCTTACTGTATCAAAGGTGGGTGATCTGCCTCTATGACATATGCAACTCATCATGGTGGAATTGTATCTTTAAATCTCATGAACCATAGTCACATGGCGACTCAATGCAAACTAGCAGATGAAAACTATTTCTGGCCTGGGCAAAATGTTTGATTGGATGGCTGAGCTGGGATTTGAAATGTCAATGTATTGCACCAAAGGCAATACAAAGGCAATACCAAAGGCTCTGCCTCTATGCCATATGTGGCTCCCCATGGTGAAATGGTATGTTTAGATCCCATAAACCATAGTCACATGGTGACTCAATGCAAAATAGGTTGCTGAACCCATTCCTGACCTGGGGAAAATGTTTGAATGGCTTCTTGAGCTTGGATTTAAACTGCCAACCTGCTACTCTGTATGTGGGTTCTATGCCATATGTGGCTCCCTGCAGTGAAAGTGTATGGCGACTCAATGCAAATAAAGTGGGTGATCTGCCTCTATGCCATATGCAACTGCCTATGACGAAAAGGTATCTTTAGATCTCATGAACCATAGTCACATGGCGACTCAATGCAAAGTAGACATGAAAGCCTATTCACGGCCTGGGGAAAGGGTTCAACCAGCAAAGCAGCTGATTGGCTGGCTGAGCCTGGACTTTAACTGGGAAGTTGTTGCACTGAAGGTGGGTGCTCTGCCTCTATGCCATATAGTTAGGTTCCATGAACTGTAGTCACATGGCGACTCAATGCAAACTAGTAGACGAAACCTATTCCTGGCCTGGAGAAAAGGTTTGATTGGCTGGCTGAGCTAAGATTAGATTTGAACTAATGGCCTACTACATTGATAGTGGGTGATCTGGCTCTATGCCATATGCAACTGCCCATGATGAAAAGGTATCTTTAGATCCCATGAACCGTAGTCACATGGCGAATCAATGCAAAGTAGTAGATGGAACCTATTCCCGGCCTGGTTGGGAAAGCAGCTGATTGGCTGTCTGAGCCTGGATTTAATCTGACAGCCTGCTGCACTAAAGGTGTTTGTTCCGCCTCTATGCCATATTGTTAGGTTCTGTGAACTGTAGTCACATGGTGACTTAATGCAAACTAGTAGAGGAAACCCATTCCTGGCCTGGGGAAAATATTTGATTGGATGAGTGCCTGGCTGAGCCGGGATTTGAACTGCTGATCTACTGCACTGAAAGCAGATGCTCTGCCTCTATGTCATATGTGGCTCCCCATGGTGTTAGGGTATGTTTAGGTCTCATGAACAATAGTAACATGGCGACTCAATGCAAATTAGTAGATGAAACCTATTCCTGGCCTGTGTAAAATGCTTGATTGGCTGCTTGAGCTTGGACTTAAACTGCCAACTTGCTGTACTAAAGGTGGGTGCCCTGCCTCTATGCCATATGTGGCTCCCCATGGGGAAATGGTATGTTTAGGTCCCATTAACTGTAGTCACATGGCGACTCAAAGCAAACTAGTAGACGAAAACCATTCCTGGCCTGGAGAAAAAGTTTGTATGGATTGCTGAGCTAAGATTTGGTGTAGTGGCTTTTTGCACCAAAGGTGGGTGATCTGCCTCTATGCCGTATGCAACTCCTCATGGTGCAAGGGTATCTTTAGATCCCATGAACGGTAGTCATATGGCGACTCAATGCAAAGTAGTAGATGGAACCTATTCCCGGCCTGGTTGGGAAAGCAGCTGATTGGCTGTCTGAGCCTGGATTTAATCTGACAGCCTGCTGCACTAAAGGTGTTTGTTCCGCCTCTATGCCATATTGTTAGGTTCTGTGAACTGTAGTCACATGGTGACTTAATGCAAACTAGTAGAGGAAACCCATTCCTGGCCTGGGGAAAATGTTTGATTGGACGAGTGCTTGGCTGAGCTGGGATTTGAACTGCTGATCTACTGCACTGAAAGCAGATGCTCTGCCTCTATGTCATATGTGGCTCCCCATGGTGTTAGGGTATGTTTAGGTCTCATGAACAATAGTAACATGGCGACTCAATGCAAATTAGTAGATGAAACCTATTCCTGGCCTGTGTAAAATGCTTGATTGGCTGCTTGAGCTTGGACTTAAACTGCCAACTTGCTGTACTAAAGGTGGGTGCTCTGCCTCTATGCCATATGTGGCTCCCCATGGGGAAATGGTATGTTTAGGTCCCATGAACTGTAGTCACATGGCGACTCAAAGCAAACTAGTAGACGAAAACCATTCCTGGCCTGGAGAAAAAGTTTGTATGGATTGCTGAGCTAAGATTTGGTGTAGTGGCTTTTTGCACCAAAGGTGGGTGATCTGCCTCTATGCCGTATGCAACTCCTCATGGTGCAAGGGTATCTTTAGATCCCATGAACGGTAGTCATATGGCGACTCAATGCAAAGTAGTAGATGGAACCTATTCCTGGCCTAGGGAAAAGGATTGGCCAGCAAAGCAGCTGATTGGCTGGCTGAGCCTAGACTTAAACTGGCAACTTGCTGCACCGAATGTGGGTGCTCTGCCTTTATACCATATGGTTAGGTTCTATGATCTGTAGTCACATGGCGACTCAATGCAAACTAGTAGACAAAACCTATTCCTGGCCTGGAAAAAGGTATGCTTGGATGATTGGCTGGCTGAGCTGGGATTTGAACCATTGACCTACTGCACCAAAAGCAGGTGCTCTGCATCTATGTCATATGTGGCTCCGCATGGAGGGAGGGTATATTTAGGTCTCATGAACAATAGTCACATGGCGACTCAATGAAAACTAGTAGACGAAACCTATTCCTGGCCTGGGGAAAATGTTTGAGGCAGAGAACCCACCTTCACTGTAGCAGATTGCCACTCCACTAGGGCTGTAGCGACATTCTGGGCAAGCAGAGAGTCTGCATCCATCCAAGATCTCTGTAAAGCGGCCACCTGGTCGTCTTCTAATACTTTTGCTAGATATTACAAGCTCGATCTTCTAGCCTCAAAAGACACTAG